>CAJQZJ010033435.1:3319820-3357827 GCA_907164525.1 Lophiomys imhausi
ACACACACACACACACACACACACACACACACACACACACACACACAGGAATGTAGTCACACACGCACAAATAATAATAAAAGATAGACATTTTGAGTGTACTGATATCTATATGGGCCAATCAACAGCTACAAGGCCGAGTTCAGTTGTGTAGGTGACACTAGAAGGAACAGAGGTTTTTAAGGAAGATGACAAGAAATGGTGACTGGGCTCAGTACCTAGAGGTGGGCTTCCTAGTTTCATTTCTGTTGCTTTCATAAAATATCCTGACAAAATAGATGTAGAACCCTTGGCTCCTTCAGCACCATGTCTGTCTGCACGCTGCCATGCTTCCCACCATGATGCTAACAGACTAAATCTCTGAAACCGTAAGCCGGTCCCAAAACAATGAAATGTTTTCCTTTATAAGAGTTGCCATGGTCATGGTGCCTCTTCACATGGAAATGCTAAGACAAATAATCTTTTTTTTTTTAATTTAAAATATTGCTTGGATGTTGCATTATATTTTTTAAAAAAATCTCTCTCTCTCTGTGTGTGTGTGTGTGTGTATTATGATGTCTATGTTAGGTGTTTGGTGTGTGTTTTCCAGTATATGAGCTCACATTTACCACACCTTGCATGTGAAGGCCAGAGATAAGATCTCCTTGTTTTTGCTGCTTAGGGCTAGATGATCTTGGCCTCCCATCTCACTATAGTAACTGGGATTGCAGATGTCCACTATTCCAGCATGCTCTATGTGGGCCCTGGGCAAGTATTTAACTACTGAGCCGTCTTCTCAGCTCTACATGCTTTCTTACCTCAAAATATTTGCTCATAAAATTTTACTTACTCAAAACGATTGTCTGCTGATAGTTTCCCTACAAAATTGTCAAAGAAACAGCAGGTAGCCTAAGGCAGAAACTCAAGCACAAAGACACAAGCCGTATCTGAAGTATTTTATTTGTTCACATTTATCCTAGTTGACGTTCATACTACTTCATTTTGACAGTTTAAAAATAACACTGTAAATAAAATAATAAAAAATTACAGCTCCAACACTTAAATAAAGGACGTGGTATGTAATAGAAGAAGGGAGTGTATGGAAAATAATCCCAGAATAAGCAAAGGAAATGTGAATGTGACCGTGAGGCCAAGAGGAGGAGCGAGAAGGCTCCCAGTGTCTGTCATGAACAAAAGCACATTGGTATTAAACAGAAGCAAGAATTCAAAGTGCAGGTGTGCCAGCTTTGATTTCCACATCCCTTCAGGAGACAGAACATTCTATTCTGTTACATAAAGTGACAAGTTTTGTTTTAAACTTCTAGCTATGTTATCTTGCAGAATCCCTTTGCTGCATCTGCACTGACTGAATGGGAAGTTGGTCATATGTGATACATATTATAATTTCTTGACTCTACAGAAAGTAGGAAAATGATAAAGATCATTGGTTTATTTTATTATTATTATTATTATTATTATTATTATTATTATTATTATTATTATATATTTTTGCTGTATTTTCAGTGTGTAACAAGAATCTAAAAACCCAGTATGAGAAGCATTAGGACTTCTAGTCCTTCAAAATAAAAAATTGAAACAAAAAGCTGATCCCGTATTCTGGGTCCTCTTTGCTTTTACATTTGGATTCTCACATGGATCACATTTTTTTTTTTTTCCTGGCTAGCTGACATAAATAGTCAGAGCAAGTTGTTGATGTCCAAACTGTCAAATATGTCATTCTAGCATCATGTAAAAATCATTCACATTTTCATAACTGCCTGGAACCCAAATGTGTCCCCTTGAAGGGGGACCAGTGTGGAATATGATTTTTGGATAGAGGATTTTTACGAAATATATTTCACATCTTTAAAAATATTTTTAAGTCTTCCTAAAGTAGTTCAAGATTTACCCCAGCTGACAATGGCTTTTCCTTCTGAAAACAGTCTTGTGATTACAACAGTCCATTTTCCTCCTAGATCTCATTTTATTTTGGAGCCCAAATACAGAGCGTGGCTGTCTTATTAGCATCAAACAGAACTATTTCCACACCATGGATAGAGCTGAACAGCAAGATTAGTAAGTTATAATACAACATATCACTGATAGTTTGGTCTTTTGGGAGGGGGCACTCACTGAATAAACTAGATTCTGGTGGCCATGCCCCACAGACAGACTGTTAGTGCCTTACTTTGGGGTGTTTTTTTCCTAACCAGTTTTCATTGTATTACACTATGAAAACAACTAGGCTTCAAGCCAGGTACTAATAAATATTTAATTTAAAGGAAAAGCCCCCCAATACAGAAGAACGTAAAAAACTCCTCTGCTTCCCTTCCCGTTATCAGCCGGACAGGGTAGAGAGTTCATAGTCACTGGCTGAGGTGAGGGGCTTCCCCATCATCCGGATGTTCTTTGCACTGGTGACTCTGGTCATCATGCACACTGGCTTGTCAAAGTATTTTACCAGAGCAGGCTCCGTCAAGAGTGAGGCTAGGAACTGCTCAAAGGTGATGGCCCAGTCCCGGTCCAGGCTGCTGCTCCTGGGCAGGGTGGCTCTGCCCTGGCTGCTGCGCACCAGGACTGTGTCCTCTCCAATGTCCTCACAGTGCAGTTTGTCCTCCTCATGGGAGCCGGCACTCAGCACCGAGTAGGATGACATGGAGCTGTCGTCCTTGGTATCATCATCGGAGATCAGCATGGAGGAGCAGGCCCCGTTGTCCCTGGGTGAGGAGTCCTCTAGTTTAATGTCCTCCATCTGTCCTCCCAGGGAGTGCTCCTCACTGTGCACTGCCAGGTTGGCTGGGAGTGGTTCTGCGGATTCCACCACATAGGGCTGACTGGGCCCCTTCTTGGGGAAGAGCATGCCCGGGATGGCCTGGCTGCAGGGCGGTCCAGTAGCCACATCCTCCTTGGCAGGCTGAGTGGTGAAGAACTTGCCGACCTCTCCAATCTCCAGCAGGAGGCTGGTCACCGCAGCCGTGGCATGGTATAGCTCCTGCTCATTGGGGTCTTCGCTGAACATGTTGTACATGGTCTTACAGAGCTCGATAAATTGCCCCTGGGGAACGAGTAGGGAAGGTGAAGCGCTAAGAGCAAGGACTAAACAGTTAGTTAAACTACGACTCTTAAAGATGCCAGGGAAATGCTCTATGGAGAAGGGGAGGACCTACTGCTGTATGTCCTCGTTAGTCTCTCTTTTTTAATTTGAAAAATTGAACCATCCACAAAACCGGCAAGAATGAAATGATAAAAGCCTTCATGGGGTCGTCACCAAGGGCCGAGAGTGACTAAGGCGGAGGCTGGCCCGATGGCTTGGTGGGTTGGTAAAGTACTTGCCTTGATGCCTCCTGAGAACCCCTATTTTAAGGGGGAGGGACGGTATGGTGGCTTGCACTTGCTACTCCAGCATTGGGGGAGGCAGAGACAGGAGGCTCTTTGGGGCTCGAGGGCTAGTCAGCTCTGCCTACTTGGTGAGCTCCAGGTAAATAAGGAGACTATCTCAAAACACAAGGTGGGTGGCTCCCGAGGGATCATAGCTGAGGTTGTCCTCTGGCTCCACACGTGCACCCACATGTTTGTGCCTGTGCACACGAGAACACACCCCTCACACACAATGAATGAGCTATATTTTCCTTAATTTATTTCTGTTCTTCTGCTATCCCTTCCCCCCCCCCCCCCACTTTGGTTGTTTTGAGACAGGGTTTCACAGTGTGGCCCAGGCTGGCTTCAAACTCATCGTCCTCTGTCTTCTGCCTGCTCAGTGCCGGGACTACTGGCATGGACTACCATGCTAGACACTACATCCTTTTTTCCTCTCTCCCTCTCTCTCTCTCACCTCTCTTCTCTCTCTCTCTCTCCTTTATTATATTTGTCTCCTTGTTTCCTTGTTGAAGAATCTTAAGAAAGCAGCAGACTCATCTCTTCTCACCTCTCTGTTGTCCTGGAGACTTTTCCCAAGGTTAGCTATAACAGACAGAGTCTCCATGACACAACAGCTGGCTTTCCCGCCCAGAGCAATGCCTTCGCTTTTAACCCGGCTCCTTAGCCGGAAGCTCACCATTTCATACTGTAACACACCACCCCCCCCCCATTATGCTTTAACTTGTAGAGACATTCCTATTGCTGAGCACAATGATGTGAAAACAGCAGAACCTAACGCGTGAGTGTGTGGAGGTAATTCTGCCGATTGGGATGGGTATGCGTGCTGTCCAAGCTGAGTACTTCGTTGTTCAAATTTTCTTTCAGGAGAACATTTCCTCACAACTGTGCATACTTTTGATGCAAAAGAAATAAATAAATCCAAATAGGACTAGAGATGTAGCTCAATTGGTAGAGTGCTTCCCTGGCATGCATGAAGTCCTGGGTTCAACTCCCAGCACGACATAAACTGGATGTGGTGGGCACAAGCCGGTCATATCAGCAGGTGGGAGATGGAAGCAGATGATCAGAAATTTAGCTACATAGGGAGTTGGAGGCCAGCCTGGACCATGACTTAAAAAAAAAAAAAATTCACCAGGTGGTGGTGGCTCACATCTTAAATCCCTGCACTCAGGAGGCCGAGACAGGTAGATCTCTGAGTTCGAGGTCAGCCTGGTCTACAGAGCAAGTTCCAGGACAGCCAGGGCTACACAGAGAAACCCTGTATCAAAAAACAGAACAAAACAAATCCAAGCAGATAATAGTTAAGTACCCCCAAGTTCCCACTATCTTTAGGAGATATTTAATCTACATTTATATATGACTAGTGTAAGGAGCCTGTAAGCAGCCATAAAGAAGGGCTGCAGGAAGTTTAGTAAAGTAATTTAAGTATTGGATTATAAGTAATAGCTTCTCGTTTAGCTGCAATGAGCTGTCAGCCACAGCCCAAGCTGAGACCAGCTGAAGGAGCCAGATAAGAAGATAGTGAGTGCTGCCCTATGCGTAAGAAGTCCGTAAGAAGCTGTCACCCACAGCCCAGCTGAGGCCCAGCTGAAGGAGCCAGATAAGAAGCTAGTAAGTGCCGCCATATGCAGGTGACATAGAGATATGTTAATTAAAGCTGAGATGAAAGTATAAGAAACCAAAGGAGACAAGCAGTAAGTGGCGATCAGTCTTGTCACTGACGTCCAGCCTCTGTCTCTATCTTAGGTCTATGCCCCTTCCTCAGACCTTGTGCTGAGACCTCTCTCTCTATCCCTTGCCCATTCACTCAGGCCTTGAACTGAGACTAGAAATGGGGCTTTGCCCTGAACATCGACGCAGGGGAACAGGAGAGCCACGGTCTTCGGACAGGTCGTATGATGTGTGATGTGGGAATATTAATATAATTATAGGATGTGGTGGTTATAGGTTGTTCTAGCTTTAATGACCATTAAGTGTTTCTGTATGATTGATGCAGCTTATCCTGATCCTGTAGAAGTAGAGATATCTTATTTAGTGTAAGTTGTAATTATTATTTAGTATAATAAATATCATAAAGACCAGCCTGCCTAATTGTATTCCATTTGACCTTATTGGGTGGTGAGTGCCGTCACCTGGTCACACGACTCCCTTCCACAGAGAAGGAGGTGTGGGGATTTGGATGACCAAACCGCGCTCCCCACAACTAGAAAGAACAGTCTCTTACCTGATTCAACTTGGGCAGATCCTTGGCATTTTTTGATTTAGACTTATTTTCTGCAGTCCAGAGTTTTAGATAATTACGGTTTTCTTGAGAATTTGCCCTCTTCCCTACAACCCAAATGCCAAGAGATGAGTGTTCGTAGGTCAAGAAACAAGAAATCAAGCAACAAGCAAGTAAATAGAGGAGGAAGACATCTGTACCTTTGTCCTGCCTCAGACTCACTGTGACGAAGCCATCTTCTGCACTCTGTTTGCTTCTACTGTCCAAGCCAACGACTATCAGAGAATATTCGGAAGAAAGAGGGGTGTTACAGATTAAAACCACAGGCTTAGAGTGGTAGAAAATGAAGATTCTGCAGGCAGGGTAGCCTGACTTAGCAAACAAAATGTAAACACTGGCTGGAGAGACACACTATGGTGTCTTTGCGGAGGCCCAGGATTTGAGTGTCAGTGACCACATCAGCTGTCTTTAATTTCCTGTTACTCCAGCTACAGGGAATCTGCTGCCTTCTAGCTTCCACACTCATGAGGCACACATGCACACACACCAATAAAAACAAATCATTAGACATATATACATACATGAACGCATATATACAATACCAGTATCCCATGTCAGATAATCTGTTGGTTAAAGTGTATTTCTAATATTATATGATGTATACTTATTCTCGTCTCCCAAGTTTTGAGATCAAGGTATGAATTTAGTTTTTTTTTTTTTTTTCGAGACAGGGTTTCTCTGTGTAGCCCTGGCTGTCCTGGACTCACTTTGTAGACCAGGCTGGCCTCGAACTCACAAAGATCCACCTGCCTCTGCCTCCCAAGTGCTGGGATTAAAGGCGTGCGCCACCACCGCCCGGCTAAGGTATGAATTTAAATAATTGAATTACCTTATTAAACAATAATGTCAATTAAACCATTTTGTATGAGTTTGAGTTCCAATTCTCCCATGGAAGCTCCATTCTTAAGGAGATTGGTGTACAATAGCATGATATGCTAACTTATGTTAGCTTTTCTTAATTGTTGGCTGTGGGAGTCATGCAGTTTGCATGTTCTTCCCACGCCTAACTCTGGGTCCTTAAATTGGTTAAGAGAATATATTTCTCTCTCTCTCTCTCTCTCTCTCTCTCTCTCTCTCTCTCTCTCTCTCTCTCCTTTTTTTCCCCCGAGACAGGATTTCTCTGTGTATCTTTGTCCTGGACTCATTTTGTAGACCAGGCTGACCTTGGTGAAGGTCAGGGATCCATCTGTCTTTGTTTCCCTAGTGCTGGGATTAAAGGTGTGAACCACCACACCCAGCAATCAACATACCTCTTTTAGGGGGAAAATGTCTATGGAAACCAGTTCTCCATTGGGAGCCAGACACCTAAGGAGACTGGGTTGTAACCCCTTTCTCTTTACGTAAATTTAAGATTATGTGTATTTATCCATTAAATCAGTAAGGACATTATTATACTTAACATCAAGGAAAAAATGTGTCATTTTTGAATTCTAGAATGTCAAATTACGTAAATTTAAGATTATGTGTATTTATCCACTAAATCAGTAAGGACATTATTATACTTAACATCAAGGAAAAAATGGGTCATTTTTGAATTCTAGACTGTCTTTAGTAAGCAGCCTTATTAGCAAGGTTCCTGCCCTGCCTTCATTGTTTAAACCAGGCTGGTCTAGAATCCAGAGATCTGCCTGTTTCTTCCTCTAATGTGACGGGATTAAAAGGGTGTGTGCCAGGACCACCCTGCTCAAATATTTCACTTAAATCCAAGATATTAGTAACTCTGTAACCCAGAGAGCAACTTTGAACTGTAGTGACAATTCAGTATCTGCCCAAAATCTTCAAAAATCTCGTATGTTTTAGCAATGCCAAACCAGAAAAATATCCTTTCTACCTCCTGATATAGGAAAATCGAAGACATCTAAACAAAAATCAAGCAAAGAAACAACATTCCAAAAGCCTTGGCATGTCTATCCATGCCATCCCATGCTGCAATTGAAGTTTTGTTCATTTTTCCTTGGAATCTAGTTGCAACTATATTTCATTGGTGGACCCTTCCCAGAAAGCCCTGAAAAGCACCTCATAGCCAGGGAGCTCTTAGCTCCAGCTGCCATCAATTTTGTATTATCTATCGGGAAGGGCCTCTCTCTTTCCTCCATTATCATTGTTGGCAATTTAGCATTCCATCTGTAAATCCTTTCTTTCTTCAAGCCTATCTTAGTCAGATCTTTCTCAAAAAGGATACACAAAACCACAATTGTCTGGGTAAAAATCATTTGCATGCTAAGAGGAACAAACTCAATTGGAATACAAACGTATTGAGGCATTATGAATTCCTCCATTTTTAATCTAGGCGACTAATTCCACTCTCAAGCTCTGTTTAGAAGGCTGACAGTTTTTTAGTACGTAAGGAGAGCTAAGCCTTAGCTCTCTGCCTTTGCTGCAAGGCAACAGCTTTTGTTAAGGTAGCTGCACCTTTGAAATGCATTTGGGTTCAGTCCCCTGCTCTTTGGCTAGGAAACTGGCTTTCACCCGGGCATTCTCACACTGTAAGCATGGATTCTAATTGCTGTAGTTGGACGCCATATGTAAAAAAAAATTAATTAAATTATGTTGGGTGCCATTTGTAGAAATAAGTAATTAAATTTGTTTACTGGTATTTAGGTTATCATTAATTGGTTTGGCAGCTGTTGATTCTTAACTCACCATTGTAAATGAGAACACAGAGACCTGATGGATTTTAACAATCTTTGGCCTGAATTGTGCAATCTAAGATAGCTCTTAATTATATTCCCCAGATATGACCACATATATGTCCCTTTGGACTGCTATTCTCCACACTAGCCGATGTTCCAGGCCATCTGGAATGATTTTCTTGCATCTACCCCATGGCGTGTGTCCTCGATGTATACTTATTCTAAGAAAGTTATTTTTTAGATGTTTGAATTTCATTGGGCATGTTTTATCGGACGACTTCACCTCTAGGTGAAGGATGGCCCCAGGTTTATTTCTTGCAGCTCATTGTACAATGAAAACTTAAAAGGATGATGCTATGCATCTTTAGAAGTCTTTAGAAGCTACTGGAAATGGTACTGCTTTCTCAGCATGTCACCCTTGATTCTTTCATCCTGTCTACAATCTTAGAACCTCTCAAATGTGTGCTGTGACTTGAAACAGGATCAAGAACTTATTCTTTCAGGGAAACGGAAAAGCAAGTAGAAAAGCAAGAGAACATGGTTTTTATTCCCCCTACAATTTTCCAACTCTAAGATATGATTTTTGAAGAACCCAGTTACAACTTAGCTTTCTTCTTGACATCAGACACTCCAGGACACACAGACACCTGAAGGACAAGAATTTGGACACCCTCAGACTATGATGGAGTTGGCTGACTATAAGAATGCATCCTGCACTTTGTCAGCTAACCTAGAGGCTGCTGGTTTTCCAGCCTGGCTTGGAAGCTTTTTAGCTGGAGGGACAGGGAATCTTTCCCTGCTTCATGAAAAACATCAGGAAACAAATAGACACCTATAATATTTAATGCATGGTAAACTCATTCTGTGGTTATTATGCAACCATTTAAAAACTATGTTTTCTATGAATTTGTTTTCCAGACTGGGTATGGGATTTATTACTGAGCATGATTTGATGGATTTAAAAATCAGAACAGTGGAATCCCTCAGGAGTGCAGGGCCTAAAGCTATTAGGTCTGGACCACTCTTCAGCAACCCTGTCTTCAAATTCATTTGCATTGGTGAAGCCATACTCTTTTGAGATGTGGATCTTCCAGCAACCAGGAAACCTGATCTTCGTTCTATGAAGGGTTTTTTCCTTAAGCTCCTAATTCTGTAGTTTGGTTTAGACAGACACAATAATGACCTGGTTATGTGAACCCTGGCCACTGTGCCCTGGGGCTTCTCAACGCCACTCTGCTTGCTGTCTGGAGCCTTTAAGCCCCAGCACAGGAGACTTTGTTGGTACAGATGACATGGAACGGGTAGAGCCTCTCTTGAATATGAAAGCCATCTTTGCCACACCTCTTTGTCATGTATTTGTTGGCACAAACACAGGTGGCCTTCAGGGCTTAGGGGGAGAGTTAGTTAAACTCATCTGACAGACATTGTGACCAGAAAGTGGGAACACTTCAACTTTTGCCTTTTTGCCTTCTTGCATTCCAAGTCAAAGGTTCAGATTTTGGTATCGGACAAAAGAAGGATTTTGGGTACAGTTTCCTCTTGTAACATAAGTGTTTGGGGGTGGTGGTGGTGGGCCATAGGGACAAGAGGATTTTTGATGGGCAGCACAGGAAATGATATTATTTTCAGAAAAAAATCCTAAATTCATCAACATTCTCCCTGGATTTTAAGGAAAAATTATAATTAATGAAGCACACACATATACACAAAAAAATTCAGTTACCATCATTTAAAAAATAAATAGGGCTGGAAAGTTGAGACCATGCTTGCTGCCAAGCCTAATGACCTGACTTCAGCCCCTGGGACCCATATGGTACAAGAAGAGAAGTAACTCCTGCAGGTTGCTCTTTGACCTCCAAACATGCTCTGCGACATACATGTGTATACACACATACAATAAAGAAATGTAATAAAAACTAAAAAACAAAAGCAGAAGCAAAGACTGGGAACATAGATCAGTGGGAGAATCCTTCCATGTGCAAGGCCCTCGGTTCTGTCCCCAGCATTTTAGCAAAAAACAAAAACAAAACTGTGTGAGTAGACTGATCCCAGTTTAGATGGGTATATTGTGTGTGCACATAATCACACACACTATTGGAAAGTATGGAAAAGCAAAATTTCAAGAAGTGAATAATTAGTTATTGCGTGAGTAAGATTTTGTGCATTTTAATCTATATTTTGAAATATCCAACAAAGCAACAGAGCTCCAGGAATTAGAAAAACACTTTGAAAAAGCATTGTTTAAGGACATTCCACAGGGTGGCATGTGACCATCGAAGAAGCATTTGCATGAGAGGAGAATCCTGTCTGAAATGAACATCTAAGAAGGGAAGGCCAATGTCCTGCAGCTTCATGGCTGTGCCCAGGACCATGTGATGGCCGTTACTATAGGCGCTCTACCACAAGTCTGTTACTACAGACTACACAGTCTCATTAGGTCTCCAACACCCACAGTGTGGCAGCTACCATCACCACACTCCACAGAGAACCAGGATCCCAAGATGCAGAGTTAGTCTTCTGACTTTGATGTATCCTCGGCTGTACTGCAAATCCCAAGACTACCGAATCCGGCTTCCTTTTTTTCCATCTAACTCCTTTGCATGTGAAGGAGTTTAAAAGCAGGCCTGCGCTATACTTACTCGGATACAGCAACAATTAAAAAGCCAAAACTAACAAACAAACCACTCCAGAGACAGCCTCTGTTTACTGCTGGATTTGGGTGAACTGCTGAGGCTCACCAGTGAACTGGAGGGGAACTCAGCAGCAGCCTAGACTCCCAAGGCAAAAGCCCTATGACGTAATATATGCATTTGGAGAGAGATGCAGTGAGCTGCCCTGCATATTTAGGCCAAATCACATCCGTGTAGATCAAACAATCACACAGGTGACAGTCTGGCAAACTTCTTACATGGGCTGGCTGGTGAACAGCCATCCTGGAACTCCAGGGAGGACTGGTTCCAGGACCTCCTAGCAGATACCAAATCCTCCTGCATATTTTAAACCATCTCTAGATTACAACTAATGTGATGTAAATGCTATGTAAACAGTTGGAATGCTCCAGTGTTTAAGAAATAATGGTAAGGGGGAAAAAGAGGGGGGGAGTGGTTTGCATACGTTCAATCCAGATGCGCTGCTTTTCAGATATTTTTCAATAAACAAGTGGCAGAATCTGTGGATACAGAGGATTTTAGCCTTTGAGGTCATATAGTTTCGACTTTAACTGCTTGGTACTGTTACTGCTGCGTGAAATAAATCAGTTAGCATGGCTGTGTGATCCTCCAACTTCATTTATCTGTACGAGGGCTTACATTCTATATACTTTTTGCATGGCAAGGAAATATGTTACCTTTGGCTTTTTACAAATTTTACATTTTAAAATGTGAACAGCTAAGTTCATGGGCTCAAAACAGGCAGCAGGTTGCAGCTGTTATATAAGGTATAGACAAGTTATGACAATGTCTTTCACTTTTTTAAACCATTCCTGTGCACACGCGCGCGCGTGCGTGCGTGTGTGTGTGTGTGTGTGTGTGTGTGTGTGTGTGTGTGTGTGTGTGTTGTCCCTCAGGAACACCATTACTTTGGTTTTGGCCTGGTGCTTGTCCCTTAGGTCAGGCTAGCTGGCCAGGGAGCTTTGCCTTGTCAGAGCTGAGATTCCAAATGCAGGCTACACACACCTCGCTTGCTTTTAAATGTGGGTTTGGGGGTTGAACTCTGGTCCTCGTGCTTGCTTGCCTGCATTTTAAAGCCCAAGTAATCCTCCCTGCCACCCCAGCCTGAGAATGCCTTCTTATATCAGTACTAGCGGTGATTCTCCTTAGCGGTGTGGCAATGGGGCAATGTTGAAAGGAAAATGACCCCAGCTGGGGAAAGGGGGAAAAGTGTGCTGCACTACAGGCCACAGTTTTGCTGAGCCAGCAGGATGCAGTGGGTGCTCAGGGACCCTGAAAACTGCGAAGGTGCATATTAGGCAACCTTACTTACATACTTCTTTGACTAACTTTGGAGGCCAGTCTTTCCCCCCAATAGCGGCAGGCTCTACAGGAGACAAACACAGTCCCCGTGGGGAGAAACGCCACCTACCATGTGTGCACTCTGGGGTGATGTCCTCAAAGAAGTACTGAGTGGCTTCAAAGGCAGAGTCGGGCTCATCTTGATCGGAGGATGGCTCTGCAGGAGAGAGAACATGATCCCTGAAGTGTCAGGGCTGGGACTCAGCGGTAAGCTTCCTCCCGCAGGAAAATGACAGTGGAGGATGAACATCTCAAGTCATCAAAGAGGGACAGAGGAAAGAGGCGCCTTGAAGGCCTCTGTGGGGGTCACTGCTTCTAATTCCATCTTCTTTCCAGCCCCACACCAGTGTCCCTTCACACTTCCTCTCTATCAGGGGGCAATTTCCCAAACGCTTTGAAACAATACCTTATGGGTCAATTGTAGGACCTGCCTGCTACTATTCACGCCCACACTTATTCCCATCTGGGATGTGAGTGATAATCTTCCTCTGTGTTTATTTTTATTGTCTTAGTATTTGCTATATCTACCCCAGCTGAGACCAGTCTTATTTAAAACTGAATTCCAAGCCTCAGGGTCTTGCCCATTCGTTCCCTCCAATGATACAGCTGCTACTAAAGACACAAGCCCTCGGCACTCCCTCTTCCCCCTTGCAATGCTTGTGTTCCATGTGCTTTGTACCAAAGGCTTTGTACCCTTTCTCTTGAAGATAACTCTGATGTTTCCTATGAAATCAACTAATTTCTGAGACAGGCAAATGGCAACCAAACCAAGGACAGCGTTCAGGGACTCATGAGAAGAAAAGCGGCAACTCAGCCTGGCCTTTGAGGAAGAATGAGTGATCTTACATCAAAACAGGCAGACAGATGCCACCAAAGGAAGAGATGAGGAGCCCAGCATACACGCTGCTCTGTGTAGTCCACTTACCAGGCAAGACATGCATTTTGTACAGGAGTTTGAGTTTCTCTGTGAGGTCCCCATGGCACGCTGCACCTAGAAATCGTGAAAGAACAAGTGTGAAATGTGTGCTGTGAGTTAGTGATGTCCCCAGGCTTAGCCAGCTCTTGAAAAGTTACTTAACTGTGAACTACAGAAGGGTCAACCTCTCCTTACCCTCAGTTTCCCCTTTGTGAGGTGAGAAGATGACAGAAAAAACTACCAGTGATCTCAACACTGGGACCCCATGGCACAAACAAGAACTACATATATTAGTACACATGAAGATTTTTAAATGTATTAACTAGATTAATAACTATATAACTGAAATGTTAAATGGGAAAGATCATAAAACTGGACCTTAACATACTAAACAACTACAAATTCAAAAATAAAAGAAGAGTACATTTAAGGTTAACTCCAAATTACTTATTTGTGAAATCCTTTCTCAATGTTTTTGAGTTCCCTGAAATATTTGTTTTAATTTGCTCATTTTAATTTATTCTGCCTTATAAGGTTCAATCAAAAGACCTCTACTTTCCCTTTAAACTCCGAGTTACTCCTGGAATCAGAAAATCTTCTAGAAATATCTACTTATGTCCCTAACTGAAGATGAGCCAGTTCAGAATGAGGGAGGAGAGGACTTGGAACCCAGGTGGGAAGGGACCCTATGGTTACTCTGTCCAACCTATCAGTCCCTCTTGGGTTCTTATTTACAGCCAGTGTCTATGTTAGCTCTGAACCAATGTCTCTAGGGAGTGTTCTAGAAGAAATGTCTTCTGCATGAGAAATGAGGGACTGCCTTTTGGGCCGGATAACCCTCCTTTACACCCTGGTTCTGACCTTTGCGAGCTACATTCACCTCTCAGTTGGATTTGATAGCAGATACTTACTGCTCCCTAAAAAGTGATGTCTCAGCAGGTCACCTAACTTCACTGAGCTTTTGTTTCTTCAATAGCAGCATTAACAGGGGACAGGCAGACAATGTGTGAAATGTTGGTGTCACCCCACAAGTCCTGCGTTGAAACTTGACCTCCAATGTGACGTTGCCATTGGCTTTTGGGGGTGAGCAGGTCATGATGGCGCTGATGACAGAATTGGTGTCCTTACTGAAGGGATGCTCGGAGGCTGCTTGCTTTTCCTCCATCACGCTTCTCACATAGAAAGAACTGTCTGCCATGGAAACTGAATGTGATACTCCTCGGATCTTGGACCACTCACGCTCTAGACCTGGCAGCAATTCATTTCTTTTGTGTAAAAAATTACTCTGACTAAAAAGCATTTTGTTAGAGCAGCTAGAACGGGCTGTGACAGGTGATAATTATTTTTACTCAGCGTGATGGTAACAGCACAAACCATGCCTATGGGCTGTTGGAATTCAAACCTGAAGTTTGTAACTTACCCCTTAGGGCAAATTAAATACATGCATAGAAACCACTGGATCAGTGCCTGACAGAAAAAAAATACTGTAGGAATGCTAGCTGCCATCATTAGTTCAGAGGGCTGTTTGTATTTTATGTAAATACTTAAAGCTGCTCCATATAAGCCTATACTAAGTATGTGCACAAGGCTTTATATAATTACGACAGACTTAACCTAAGAAGACTTTTTCCCCAGGTAATGTACTTGCAGCTTCCTCTGACCTGCTAGACATTATTCCCACAGAGGGAGAGTGTTGTGTGGAGCCAACACAGGCTCTGTGCCTAGTCTTTCGTCTTTGCCTGGATGTATCATTTAAAGCACATGGTTGGTGCAAGGCACAATTGGCTACTACTGATTGCCAGTTTAGTAGGACCTAGAATCACCAAGGCATCTATGCAGGAGTTTCTAGATTAAGTTCACCGAGGTTGGAAGACACATCCTACATGTGAGTGCCACCAAGCATGGATTGGGGTCCCAGTCTGCAGAGATGGGCTTGGGAGCTGAGCTCCTGACTGCAGATACAGTGCGACCAGGTAGATACTTCAAGCTCATGTTGCCAATGGTTTCCGCACTGTGATGGACTGTACCCTTGACTGCGAGCCAAAATAAACCCTTCCTTCTTAAGTTCTTAGACATCTTGCTACAGGGACGAGAGAAGGAACTGGTGCAAAAGATGACAGACTGGCACAATTCTCTCAGGAAAATTCATTCTGACAGCCAGACACGAAGTTTGCTGCATTCCTGACTTCACATCAAGTGAGCCAAGCTCTTACCATGCAACGTGTTCTTCATCCAACTCTAAGCAGAATAAGAGTGCAATAGCTGTACAGAGAAGTGAGCAAGGCTAAGAGGTAGCAACCCCTGGCCTGCTGCTCGGGTGTATGTTGTGTGTGCATGTGTGCATGCGTGTGCATGTCCTAGCTATGGGCAGTCCTTCAGCCAGAAAACAGACAGGGAAGTCTTCTATTTAGACAGTAAGAGGTTGCGGCTTTCCAGTCTTTTATTAAAATAGACTTAATGTTCCTTAGAAATATCATGAAATCATATATTAGGAAGGTTTACATATGTGCAATTATTTTATATAGGACATATTTTTAAGTATTATATTTGTCTTGTAAAATAGAAACAATCCAATCTACCGTCTAGATATCCCCCTTTCTCTGGGAAACCTATCAGGGGAGCACGGTCAAGTTAGCATTTTACTGTCATATGCATTTCTCCATTAATATATATATATATTTAAAAGCCTACATGTTAGTTACTTATGTCTATGGTGTATGCGTGTGTGTGTGTGTGTGTGTGTGTGTGTGTGTGTGCGCGCCACAGCCCTTGTGTGGAGGAGGTCTAAGGACACTCTAGGAGTCATCCATGAGGGTTCAGGGACTGAACTCAGATCATCAGACTTGGCAGCGAGTACCTTAACCTGCTGAGCCATCTTACAACCCTCTGATGACATTCTTTGAACTCATGTCAACATCTGTCTCAGGTAGAAGGCCAAAGATTGCCCATATAATACAGCTATTAACTAAACACAATCTTACAACCAGCGTGCAAACCTCACATGTGTTCCTCCTTCCTCTAGACCCAGTCTGGGGGCCCTGAGAACAATAGAGGGTAACCCCGGGTCAGCCCCATTGTCCCCACCCAAGTCATAAAAGAATATCACATCCTTACTCAGCCCAGAGACGAACTCTCGGAAGTTAATCAAGGAGTCCCCGTTCTCGTCTAACAGTTGGAACAAGCGGGAGGCCAGGACATCAGCGTGAGTGCCACACGCCCAGGGAAAGAGGAGCGTGAACATGCCCTTGAACTGCTCAAAATCAATGCGGTACTGCTCCAGATAAGGCAGGCTGGGGTCGTGCCGGTCCAGGGCATTGCTACTCCCACCCCAGTAGCAGCTGGTTAGATGTTCAGCCTGAAAAATGATAGAGAGGGGTTACTGTCACTTATAGAGCCCCACATCACATGGTTTCCTAGGCACAGTGTTCAGTCTGCCAGTGTGTGGTCTTCCTACTATACACAGGTACACTTAACTTGAGAAACCATAAATCCAGGAGATACTATGGTAAGAAGGAAGACCTAGGCTCAGCAGCAGCTTCCTGATGCTGTGTTTAGGAATTGGGGTCTCACTAGAAGAATTCAGGACCTACTATATTGATGGATATGGATCAAGTCAACACACATTTGGCCTACCTACCACGAAGAGAGGAAAAAAGATATTGGCGCCCTCTGGTGGCTGTGAGGTGAGTGAGTGCATTAGGGAGAACCTTCAGTCCCAAGCTCTGTTCCTCTAATAGCTGTCCACAGGATGTTGGTGTTACCCTGTGTTTGTTTCTGGACTATCTTTGCACTGCCCAACAGAGCCACATTTCTATCTGTCAGTGGCTTCTGTTTTTGAGGCATGGTTCATGCAAGCCAGGCTGGCCTCAGATTTGCTATGCAGTCAAGGATGAT
Organism: Lophiomys imhausi; assembly: GCA_907164525.1. Taxonomy (NCBI): domain Eukaryota; kingdom Metazoa; phylum Chordata; class Mammalia; order Rodentia; family Muridae; genus Lophiomys; species Lophiomys imhausi. The sequence goes on from CAJQZJ010033435.1 coordinate 3,336,912, forward strand.
CTTGAACTCCTGATGTTCCTGCCAATAACTCCCAAGTATTGGGATAAGAGGTACGAGCCACCATATCTGGCTGCAGATTTACTTCAGTAAGTAAGGTAGAGATTGTGGCAAGATTGTTTCTTGCATGATGGGAGTCTTTTAAATATTTTCCCTGCCAACTGCCACTTTCTAACCTGTGACATTGACAACAGATGACAAAAACTCCTTTTTTTTAATTTAAAAAATTATGATTCTGTTGTTTTGTATTGTATTTATAGTTATAAGAAAAAGAACCATTATTTGGACTGAAAGGGAGAGCTGTTGGGGGGAAAAATAAATACCTTAAACTAAAAAAAAAAAAAAATTATGAGATTGATATTTTTTTATTAAGGATCAATATCAATAGTGGCTTGATGAAAAAAAAAATGGAAACCTGCGAGTGCAAGCTTGTACAACCACTATGGGAATTAGCCTGGCGATATCTTAGAAAACTTGGAATAGCTCTACCTCAAGACCCAGCCATACCACTTTTGGGTATACATCCAAATGACTCCTCACCAAACCACAAGGACATTTCCTCATCTATGTTCATAGCAGCCTTATTTGTAATAGTTAGAAACTGGAAGCATCCAGATGTCGCTCCACTGAGGAATGGATAATGAAAAAAAATAGCCAGGCGTGATGGCACATGCCTTTAATCCCAGCACTCGGGAGGCAGAGGCAGGTGGATCTCTGTGAGTTCAAGTCCAGCCTGGTCTACAAAGTGAGTCCAGAACAGCCAAGGATACACAGAGGAACCTGTCTCGAAAAAACAAAACAAACAAACAAACAAACAAAAAACTGTGGTACATCTACACAATGGAATACTACTCAGCCATCGGAAACAATGAAATCATGCAATTTGCAGCCAAATGGATGGAACTAGAGAAGCTCATCCTGAGTGAGCTAACCCAGGCTCAGAAGGATACACATGGCATTTATTCATTTATAATCGGATCTTAACCATATAGTACAGGATAACTATACTATAGCCAATGCACCAAAGGGAACAGGAACACGTACTTTGTTACCTGTTAGTGGGACATTCCACCCTAGTGCAGTTACTATGTATGCCCCTTGTGCAAGAGGAAGCTCTTAGCCCTCTTGTGACTGATAAACTGAGGGGGGCTGATATGTGGAGGCACCCCAAACAGGAAGAGTAGGGTAGGTGGGAGAGGGAGTAGAGGGTAGGAGGGTGGGACCGGGAGGAGGTGGAGGGAGGGGGCTGCAATGGAGATGTAACTTGAATTAATAAGTAAATGTTTAAAGAAAAAATGGAAACCACAGAAATTGAACCATTGATACTCTTTGCTAGAAGAGTATGCCATATGCTGAAAACTTGGTCCCCAGAAGATGGATCCTATCACAGAGAGTGACTGAATCCTGAGTGTCTGGCCTTTTTCAACAGAATAATTACTTGATGGCTTTATTGGGACATGATGGAAACTTCTGGAAGTGGAGCCTGGTTGGAGTCTGGTCATACTCTAGAGACCGTGTCTTATCTTGGACCCTCTCTTTGTGTGTTTCTGTTCCCTGGCTGACATGATGTAATCCCTTTGCTCCCCAACTCCCTTTTACCATGATGCTCTGCGTCACTATGGCCCAGCCCTGACAGAGCTGGCCAACCATGGGCCAGGAGACTTCTGAAACAGTGAACTCTAACCAGTCCTCTTAACAGAGTGAGCTTCTTTTTCTTCTAGCTATATTTTTTCTTCTTAAGGGTGATTTGGGATTTAGAAGGAAAAATTACAAGTTATGGGAATTTCAGGCAGAATTTGAACTTGATCACCACTGTTCTATGGAGTTTTAGAAATCAAGATCTCATGTTCTAAGATCCAAGAAAACTAACCATGTCATATGGTAAGGAAATGAACTAACACATCAACTTTGATCTACTTTTCCTACTAAGTACGACAGTTTAATTCTCCCAGCTCTATCTTCCTCCTCATGCATGCTGGGGACCCATGGAACCACTAAATCCCTTAACAGAAGGATCAAGAACTCACTGAACAATTGAGGCAAGCTCTTTTCACCTATGCGAATGGGCATGAATTTACTTTGAAACTCACCTTGAACAGAGCGTAGAGTTCTTCCAGCTCATCGATGGTAAAGGACGTCTCCGTCACAATGGTTCGCACCTGTAAAGGGGTGAGCGTGGTGAATCCCCACAGACAAAGCACGTCACACTGAGAAAGCCCCTAAGTTCTTTTCTCAAGTTCTGCCAAGCTGGAACTGAGGGGCCAGCAGGAGTGTGAGCAAAAGGAGGGAGGGTGAGGTGTCCCTCCAACCCCTGATGCCCTTCAAAGGGCTTACCACGTTGCGCTTGGTGGTGTCTTCCAGGGTCTGGATCACTTTCAGCCTTTGCTTGAACCTCATCTGCTCAATCAAATCTGCCCGGATAGTTCCAAATTTCTGGAAAGGAGCAATATTGACATTTCTGTAAAAAAAAATGTGCTAAAGCACCCAGGGTCACAGATGCAGACTGGCTGAAACACTCTTGACCCATGGGATAAATGACTCCCCCCATACAGTGACCTAGACTAGATTTTATGCTGGAAAGCCATTTGGGGACTATAAATTAATAATCCGGGGATTTCCCCCGTATCCAGTGACAGAACTAAATTTCACAGTCACGTGGGCTCTCAACTGCTGAGAATATCAGATATTTATATTACAATTCATAACAGTAGCAAAATTACAGTTATAAAATGGTAACAAGAATCGTTTTATGGTTGGAGGTCACCAACACTTGAGGAACTGTGTTAAAGGATCCTAGCATTAGGAAGGTTGAGAACCACTGTTCTAGACTGTGAGAAATCCATCCTTAATCTTTACGAAGCAGCTTGATTATTGTAATATATGATGGCTGCACATGCTGGATTGGGACAGGCTAGGAAAAGCAGTATGGGAGCCACTCCCAGCTGAGCTGGGTGGGAACACTGAGACACTGTTACCACATGGCCGAGAAGCAAAACCTACCTCGTAGGATGTTCCTATGAGTCTGAAGATGTCCACTGAGGGGTAGGGCCCCACGTCGTCACTGAGCAGGGAGTGGAGATGAGGGATGGGAGGCAGTGTGCTGTCTTTGTTGGTCACGCTGTCTAAGTACCTTAGACAAGATACGAACCCGCTGTCATTGGAAATGAACTGGAATGCCTCAGTTATAGATCTCAAGTTATACACATTAAAACAAAAATCTAAGATTTTCTTGTTTCTTTTTGTTGTTTGCTTTTATCTCTCTCTCTCTCTTTGAAGTGCTGGGGATTGAACCTACAGCCTTGTGAATGCTAAGCAACTCTACAGCCCTGGCCCCCTTTTTGGTTTTTAATTTGAGATTGGTTCTCACTAAGTTGGCCAGGCTGGCTTTGAACAGAAAGAAGATTCTCCTGTCTCAGCCTTCTGAACAGCTGGGATTACAGTGTGCAGTACCAAGCTTCACTAAGATTTTCTTCAAAACAGAAAGAAACCCTCTTTACTTTTAAAGAAAAGGAATATCGGTCTGGAGAGATAGTTAAAGGGTAAAAGGCACTTGCTGTATATCCCCGAGGACTGGAGTTTGGATCCCAGCACTCACGTAACAAGCCAGATATCCAGCACACTGTAACTCCAGCTCCAAGGGAGGCAAAGACTGAAGACAAGAGAATCTCTGGGGCTCACCGGCTTCCAATCTCACTAAGGAAACATGAGTCCCAGGTTCAGTGAGAGAGCCTGCCTCAAAAGAATAGATGGAGAGTGATGGATGGAGATACCCAACGCCATCTGCACATGTGCACAGATGCGTATACCTGCACATATATGTACATAATGTATATGTATATGTACATAATGTATATGGATCATACAATCCAGATAATAAACATTAAAAATGAAAAGGAATGTGAAAATATGACCTTGGCCACAGAGAACAATAAGCCTTTTGGTCGATTAAATCAAACTCGTGAGGTGGCCCCCAGGCCAGCCATAGTATTGTACCTTCCCAAAACAGTCATGGCCTCTCCATCGTCCTTGCAGTTCAGCAGTTTGTCCACATTCGCATCCAGCACAGCGAGGGCCAACTGGAATATCACTTTGATTCCTTCATAGAAGAAACAGTCCACGACCACCACTGCGCTCTCAAATGGCATCACACTGAGGAAGAGTGTAAGGAACCACGACAGGGAGATGGTAGAAATCACCCCCAGGTCCTGCATGCAGTCGTACAGCTGCGGGACATAGTCTCGTGCCAGCTCCTCGAAGACTCCCTGGTCCACCAGGGCACCTGAGTGGGTGACACAAAATGGTCCGTCAGCCCGGCCCCTTACTGGAGAACCTAATCAAATGGATGGGCTGTGTTGCACTTTCGTTTCTGTTGCTATGGCAAAAATAACCTTGACAAAAAGCAACTTGGGGAGAAAGGGTTTAATTTGGGTCATGGTTCCAGGGCATAGTCACCCCTGCAGGGAAATCACAGCAGCATGAACCTGAAGCAGCTGTCTGTATCCACAGGCAAGAGCAGAGAGAAACGAACACATCCAGGCTTCGTGCGTGGCTAGCTTCCTCTATGCTTATACAACCCAGGGCACCCAAACAGGGAATGGCACTGCCCACTCAGGCTGGGTCTTCTCAAATCAATTAAGGCAGTTAAGCCAATCCTGTATAGACATTCTACAGGTTCATCTGATGATCTAGACAATGCCTCATGGAGAATCTCTTCCCAGGGGATTCTGGGTTATGACAAGTTGACAATAAGAATTGACCACCACACTTGCTAAGTCCTTATTTATATAAATACACTTGTCATATGGGGTCCCAAGACATGGATTGCTTTTTAAAGCCTTATTTTTTTTTTAAATTTAAATATTGTAGCTGTATGCATTTACCACATTTTAAGCCAGATCACTCATACAATGGTCAATTTTACTGGATTTAGAATCACCTAGGAGACACACTTTTGAACATTCCCATGAAGGTGTTACTGGAGAAGTTTAACTAGAGTGATAAGGGCCACCCTGAATGTGGGCATCATTGTCCCAAGGGCTGGGGTCCTGGACTAAACCAAAAAAAAAAAAAAAGGGAGAAAACAGACTGAGCACCAACATTCACTTCTCTGTTTCCTGACTGGGACCCAATGTGACCAGTTGCCTCATGTTCCCACTGCCATGACTTGCCCAGTGCTGGTAAATTCCGAGCTACAATAAACCCTTCCTCCCTTGGGGTGATTTTTGTCACAGCTATGAGAAGGGGAACTAATACAATGCTACAATTTTTCTCCTACTGAGACAGGCTAAGGTGTTTAGCTCTACCCCACATACCTACAACTCTGGTGTTGTAGTAATCCGGAAGCATGCGCTCACACAGGGCCACAAGCAGCCAGAACGCCTCCTCCTCTTTGGCATAAAGAAGTAGCACTGAAGTGACAATGTTCATGGCCTAAGGAAGGAGGAAGGATGCCATCAAACACAGTCTGAAAACAGCAAATGCATTTTACACGGAAGCAATCTTGTCAACTGTTGAGTGGCTGTGCCCGAGCTGTGGGAAGCAGTGGTATTTCAGGGCATGCCATTTGGCGAGCAGCTTCTACCTCCATTTTGAGGATGAAGGGTGAATGTGCACCTGGTGAACCCACAAACAAAACCATCTGTCTGGCGCCACCCATGCACACAGACTTTAAAAAATGAGCTATTCCTGCCAGTACATAGGTGCCACTCTATAAAGTAACTGGGCTGAATTGAGACTGTAGGGGCATGTGGTGGTATTAAAATCCTATCAGGAAATTCAGGCCCCAGAACTTTTTGGACATGCCAGACTAAAGAACTGGTGTAACCACTTCACTTGGACCCCATAAAGAGGGCACCCAGGATGGCAATGGGAAGAGCTGCCACCAACTTGTCTTCTGGTCCTAGTAAGTGCAGGCAGGACCCACCGGAAGAGAGCTACCGTCTGTCACAGGGTTATCACAGTGGCTGGGTTTCCACTGTTGACAAGACCAAGTTGTCTGGGCCTCCACCTATCCATGGATCCATCTGTGGGTTTCTTCCTCTCATGCGGGCCTGCCTGTTTGCCTCTGCAGCCAGACTGGGCTCTTAGCTCTGACAAACCTGTGACCCTCAGCACCTGATGGCTAGTGCAGTAGCTCCCTCCTGGCAGTCAGACAGGGCCCCTTATCAGTACAAGACTAGGAGCAGTACAGTTCTGTTTACGTTTATGCTAGCCTGTGTCTGAAACCTGAAATTCTCCCACACCTCTTCAATCCTATCTATCCATTCTGTATCACAGACAGACAGAAAGACAGACAGACTGAATCATGTTTCACCTGAGAGTTAATAGGGGCAATCAAGATTGGAATTAAAAACCTGGATTCAGCTGGGCCAGACTGCCAAGAAAGTGGAAGTATCTGACAAATTGCTGCCACTGAACGCCTGGCGCTCTATGAATTTGTTATTCAGTAAATTCTGGCATTACAGAAAGATATAAATATATTTGTCTATTTTTCTGACATAGTTTACTCACAACATTGACCAAAAAAGAAGAAAGAATTAGTCATTCTTGTAGGTGCCAATAAACTCTGCTTGCTTATGACCCTTTAGAGTGGAAAAGCCATTGGTCGTCTTCAACAACTGTTAAGGGTCTTTCTTCAAGGCACCACGGTTGGCTTGACTCAAGCATGCACAGGCAAGCCCATACCACCTCCTGCCCTGAGCTGTCTGACAAAGCTTTCAGCCTGCTAATTCCCTTCAGGATTCTTAATCCTTAACTCAGTGGAAGAAAGTATTTCCTTTTAGCCTCTCATACATAGTTTCTATAATGAAATACACAGGGCTCCAGGGTGCCCTCCAAGAACAAGCGAACCTTTCAGAGTTGGAGCCTACCTCCTTTGTTTTCATCTAGGAAAAGATGCTCAAGGTAAATAAAGGTGATCTAAATTCTAAAGTAACTTCATTTTATTAAAAGATACCATCAGAAAGCTCATAGTCACTAAGAGGCTCAACGTGAACTGTCCCTTAATTAAAATATGAAGATCAAAAAATAAAAATGAACTCCATCCTGTCAGAAGCCAAGGAGCTTGTGCGTTCCTTTTGATCTTCTAGAAAACAGTACCGATTCATCAGACTTGTGCAATATAAATCCCTAAAAGGTGCTTGACTGAAAAGGTTCTTTCTCCTAAGCCTTGGTATTCCAAGTGGTTATTAAAATTCCACATGATCATTAGCCTGCCAGTCCTAGACCATGGTCACCAACAAGGTCAGTTTCTCAGCCATTCAGGCAAGACGGGGCTCCGTGGTTCTGCCTTATAAAGGGCTTTGGATGAGATGAGAGCGGGGAAAGCTGGCATGACCCGCTCACCAGCCTTGACTGCTGCTACCAGAGAGAAAAAAACAGAACTGTCCAGTTAATGAAGCAATTTGGGGATATATTTAAATTAGGGTAAAGATAATAATGTGGTATAGGGAAAGAGGTCTGTGTGTCTGCATGTGTGTCTGTATGTGTGTCAGACTTACGCTCGAGGTACTAGTACAAGACATTATTTTAATTTTACATGGGCAATATTTTTTGTTAGTCTGCATTAAGCATTTACTTTAACATATGCTAAAACATAACCCTAGTGTGTGAAAGCTTGTGCACATTCAGTGACATGACTTGACATGGTTTGAGAAGAGGCACTAGGAGCAGAAGACAGTCCCAACAGAATGACCTGGAGCTAGGTACTCCGCCCACAGAATAGACGGGCAGGTAGGTGGGGGACTCATCAGGAGACCTTTCCTGGCCACTCAGCTAGACAAGGACTGGCACAGAAAAGCCGCTCTTGCCTTTGGCTCCCTTCTCAGGGCAGGAGTTAGGTGAGAGTGCTCCTCCGGAGATCTTGGAACATCTAGAGGGATGATTTCAATCTTCAGAGTGGGGGTTTCTACTGCTGCCTAGTGGCTAGGGGGCAGAGATGTTGAACATGCAACACATAGCACTGGGTAGCACCCAGGACAAAGAGTTTTCTTGCTATAGAAAAAAAAATAAGCCCTCCCAGTGAGAAATCAATCCACACATTTACAGATGGAGGAAAAGCACTTTGCTAAAGTGTGTCGGCTGACTGGAGGTAATGCCCAAAAAGGATCTGGCCTCCAATAGGAGAATTTACTAATTTATATACACCTCAGGATTATGCATTCCATACACACTGTCATCCTTGAAGCTCCTTCAGGTCTCAGGTCCAGTTAGACTTTGAACAATTTAAAGACACAGGAGACTTGCAAGTCTGGTCATCGGGCAAATGGAAACAACGCAGACAGCATCATGGTTATTTTTTAAGTACACTGGTGTTGCTGTTTTTAAATAGTTCTCACAGGCGTCATCTGCTTATCTGGCTTTTCTCAAAAGGACAAATGGAAGACTTTATGGCAGCCAAGGACTTAGCATTGGTTGTGACCCTGTGCTGCCCCTGGAGCTGCCTGTTAGAGGCATGTTCTTTGGGGATGGGCCCGATGGCTGCTCAACCCTGGAGAACAAATATTTACATCCCAGCATCCCATGTCAGAGACAAATTCTGCTTATCTGTACAGGTTTGGTTTACACACTACTTATCTCTGGAGTACCTGGCAAACAGGGCTCCCTTAGCCAAATTCTACGTTGTGTGATTTAATGTCTCCTAAGCAAGTCTATTCACAAGACCTTTATAACATCAATCCTATCACTTTGAGTCTCTCCAAATCACTCTAATCCACAATGTTGGCAGTGCCAAGGTTGGGACACCCCGCTGCAGTGACTCCCATTAGCGACAGAGCTTTCCTGTCCATTGCCTGCTGGCAAACGAAAGAAAGTGTTTCTGTGAGTCTCAGTGTCAGACAGGAAGTTTGTTCAGCAGGGGACTGACCAACTAGGCCCCAAAGACTGGACATAATGAACAGCGGGTGGGTCAGCTCAGAGTCCCCCAAACAGATGCAAGGGTCAATGGCTGAGAGGGTGAAACCTAGCCAGGTCAGAATCCTCCAGGAGAAGAGGTATAGAGTACTGTTGCCATTTCCTTGAGTAAACTTTTCAACTTTGGGGATACTTGAACCCTTATTCTGGCTTCTTACATGTCTACTTACAACAGAGAAATCTGTGTAAAACGGTGTTTTGAGAAAAAAAAGCCCTTTCCCTGTAAGTGTTCACTCTGAGGGAGGCAAGAAGGAGGGCACAATTAGGGGAAGAGAATTATAAACCTGCTTCCTGCTGGGTTTGGGGCCACTGCTGCTTGGCTGGGCCAGTTCTGGCTTCCTTGCTTACTCTAATTGAACTCCTGTCTGGTTGATCTGATGCTGAGTTTTATCTGAATTCTCTTCTTTCAGGATCATAAGAACTGAGGCTTCAAGTTGGGTGGAGATTACAGGACACTTAGAGCCCACCCCAAACATGAGCGCATCGTGGCAATTACCTGGCAATACCCTATGTTGGGATTGCGAAACGCATACGCCGTCAAGACTCTCCTCAGAGCCGCGATACCCATCTCGTTCTGGAAAGCCGGGTGTTCTGGAAGGGAGCGGTGTAAGTCTCTCTCAATCTCCTCAGTGGCAAGATTGTACTTTCCCATAGACTTCTCCACTAGGTCCTCATAGTACCCAGGGTGTGTGGCCTTTTCGTTGATGGCCCCTGGGAAGCACACAACAGATAGGACATCAAGAAAGCTGAAGTCCTGCTGTTCCAGCTGTAGATAGCACTGGGTAGCTGAAACTCTGCTTTCCTACCAATCAAAGGAAACTGAAAAAAAAATCACCTTAATAGGCCTCTTTAAAATTACATCTAGACTGGTAATTTACCTGTGGCCTCCTTCCCTCTTTCAGTTCCACAGCAACATGACTACCTACCCCACCTTCCCCCACGAGCTATAGGTCCACGAACAGACAGTGCTGAGGGCTGCTTAAGGACAGAAGAGGAAAGTCAGACAGAGTGAACCAGGCTGAATTCTCACTGTTGGTTGCTCTCTTGGCTTTTATTTTATGAGAGGATCTGCTAAAATTTTCACTTGAAAAATGAAAGATGCCTCTCTCAAAATAATTTTTAGGCCTGTTTCTTAACGATCAACTGCAAAGAACATAATCATGACAGGAGGGTAGAAGGAAGCCACAGAAGAGCTGAAGGTTTGCTAATGCTGCAGGCAGTGGCGAGGGTCCTCCTAGTAACCATGAGTCCCTGCTACTGGTGAGGGGACCCTTGGGTTGTAGGGATGGGGTTGTGGAATGGGGCCAAGAATTGCTAATTTGAGAGATTTATGTTAAGATTCTCAAAGAGAGAAATCCTCCATGTATGCTAACATCTAAAGCTCAGTCTCAGTATGATGTTACATGCCACTGGGAAGCGGAATATCCACACGCAGAAGAAGGGAACTGGACCCTTGGCTCACACTCATCTCCAACCAACACAACCTGTATCAAGGACTAGAGCATAAGCCATAAAGCCAATAAGTTACCAGAGAAAACCGGGGAGGACATTTCTTGACAGAGCAATTAGGTTTCGGATATATCAACCATATCCACAGGGCACAGACAGTAAAAGCAGAAACAAGTAAGATCATGTGAGTTCAAAAGTTTGGCTCAACAAAGAAAGCGATCAACAGAGTACAAAGGAAACTGACTGGATGGAAGGAAACACAAATAAATCATGTATCTGATAAAGAGTAATCATCCAAAATACAAAACTATACAAAGAATTTGGGTGTCTCAATAAAAACGCTTGCCACGCAAGCCTGATCACCAGAGTTTGATCTCTGTGACCCAGGGTGGAAAGAGAATCAACTCGAAGTATATTGTTCTCTGCCTGAAACATGTGTGCTGTGGTATACACACAACATATATACCTGCTAATAATAAATAAAAGAACAACAACAACAACAACAAAAAAAGGAGCTGGAGAGACGGCTCAGAACTGAAGAGCACATACTGCTCTTGCTGAGGACCAGGGCTTGGGTCCTGACAACTGAGTCGGCAGAACGTAACTAAACTGTCTGTAACTCCTGCTCCAGAGGATTTGATGACAACACAAATGGCATAAATATACCTAGACATATGCTATAACATACATATTTAATACTGGTAAAAATTTTAAAACTTTAGAAGAAAGTCATATAAAACAACATCAAAAAAGCACAAAATAATGCAAATCAGCAAGAGCCCAATTAAAAGTAGGCAAAGAAACAGACATTATTCAAAAAGAAACATATAACTGAGCAACAAGTACATGAATCGTTAGACAAATGTAAATAAAAACCAGAGTAGAAAAAAAGAATATATGAAAGATGTAGGATACAGGATAAATATATAAAAATAAACTCGATATGTACATGCTAGCAATGAACACTTGTCAAATGAAAGGAGAAAATCTATTTATAATAAGATAAAAAATTAAGATATTTAGGAGTTTAATGAAATAACTGCTAGACTTAACATATTATAAGCTACAAACATAGCTGAAAGAAATGAGCAAAGATCCAAATAAATAAAAAAAAAAAGATCCTCTGCCCATAGATTAGAAAATAATACTGCTAAGACAGAAGAAAACCCTCCCAAACTCACCTACAGATTTAACACAATGGCTATCAAAATCACAGGAGTCCTGATTGATTAGCTGATCCTAAATTCTTTGGAAATATAAGTGACTGCAAATGGCCAAAACAATCTTGAAAGATAAAACAATTACTGGAGGGCTCACATTCCTTTGCCTCACATCTTACTACAAAGTTATAGTAATTGAGGCAGGTGACACTGGCGTAGGCATATATATAAATCACTGGATTAAAGCTTAAAGTCTGGACATAAATCCCTTTATTTATGGTCTTCTCTTTTTCTTTTTGAAAAGGTGTTAAGAGAACTCAATGCAGGGAAGCAGAGTCTTTTCAGCAAAACACACCAGGACAGCACATATGGAAAGAGGTGAAGCTAGATCATTCCTTCCACCACACAGAAAAATTAACTCAAATGGATCAGTGAGATAAATCTCCAGTGTCACTAGAAACACAGGTCTCAGTCAGTGGTTGTCAGCCTTCCTAATGCTGTGACCCTTTAAAACAGTTCCTCAAGTTGAGGTGACCCTCAACTATAAAATTATTTTGTTGCTACTTCGTAACTGTAATTTGCTACTGTTATGAATCATAATGTAAATATCTATGTATTCTGATATCTTAGGTGACCCCTGTGAAAGGGTGATTTCATACCCCTCCCCCAAAGAGTTGTGATCCACAGGTTGAGAACCACGGGTCCAAGCTTTTTTGCCTTAAAAGTACAGTGACAAAAGAAATATCATACTCTTTCAAAATCTTAAAAATTGTGCTTCAAAGGTCAGCATTTAGACAATGAAAACACAGACAACAGAATGGAATAGTTAGAAAAATCTCCCAAGAAGTTTGTATCCAAAACAAATTAAAACACTCTTACAACCCAGTAATTGAAATATTACCTAATCAAAAATGGACAAAAGACCTCAGTAGATATTTCTATAGAAAAACTATACAAACAGCCAATAAATGATTGAGAAAATTAATCAAAACCACAATTATAAAAATGATCAAACTACAGAGAGTAAGTGGGCTGTTCAGCTCTAACAGGGTATCCGAACCCCATCTCCCAAGGCACAGGGAACAGCCAGAAACAGGGAGTGGAGAGACTGTAAGTGGTTGGGGAGGGCTGATGTCAACAGGTGTCTTTTGAGACTTGGCTTTTGTTGCACTCAGGAGCTCACCAAGCCAGGTCCTTAGCTGAGCTGCTGTTGACAATGGACAGCTGCTGGGGAAGGAAGAGTCAGCTTTCCTCAGGGGTGTGGCCCCTGGTATGCTGATCACACCACAATGTATGGCCAAACCCAATTGAATACGGGCAACATTAACTGGATTCAGTTGGTTATAGGAAGGGAGGGAGGAAGGAAGGAAAAAGAACACATGAAGTTGAGAGTTGGGGGAACACTGGTGGTGACAGGTCCAGAAAGAATTGGAAAGGATTAAGGGTGAATATGATCAAAATGCTATATTTACATGTATGAAATACTCAAAGAATAGATGAAAATATTATATTCAGTTAAAGAAAATAACTAAACCAAACCAAGAAAAACAACCTCTCCAAGCCCAAGCTGCAACTTAGACAGCACTGCACACCCACTTGGAGGCTGATAGCCGAAGGTGGGAAGTGCCGGTGGGAAGGCAGGGAAAGTGGACTCTCTGCTTCACCAGTGGGGACGTGAAAAGATGCGGCTGCTCTGGCCAGTTTCCCAGGGGCTGCTTAAAAGGTAAAGCATGGGGTCATTGGAAGGCCAGAAATTCCACTCCCACGGACACACAGAGGTATCCAGCAGTCACATATCAACACTCACTCCCAGCAATAACACCCAGTGTAGGTAAGGGGACAGCTTAAGCTGTCAAGTCAGTGATAAGCTCATGAAGTATACAGCCCTGGGCTCTAAAAAGGAAACAGATGTTGATATAGACTGCAGCATACTTGACCCTGCAAATGTTATCCTATGTAGAAGTCGGTCCGGAAACAGTAACACTGATGTCCATCCACAGGAGACGTCCAGAGGAGACGGTCACAGCTATAGGAAGTAGGCCACAGGTTGCTCCCAGCTGGGAGGAGACTTGAGGGGAAAGGAGCAGTAAGTGACAAGAGGCACAGGCTGTTTGCTTGAGAATGGTGACAGTGCTCTAAAATTAACTGTGCTGATCACATGGTTCTGTGGATATTCTAGATCACTGCATTGTGTACACTTTGGTAGATCTTGAGTTATAGCTCAGAAAAAAAGGCTTAGTTTAAAATGAACAGTAAAATATGTACAGAGTGACAAGGTAAACATTTCCATTTCATTTTAGAGAACAGCTGTCACCAAACCAATGGTTGGCCCAGTCCTTGTGCCTGACAATCACAGGCACTGGCTTCTACTCTGCTCTCCTTGGGGAGGGACTGAACTTGACTTCCCTGGGTCTGGAGTCCAGATCTGGAGCAGCATTTAGGGTCATGCAAAGCAGACGGATCTCAACATGGGCTTCCAGGCCAGAAGCTGGACTACCTTTATTTTATGGGCGGGCGGGCTCCCACATCAACCCCACCCATGGGTATGTGGACACACACCCAACAAAGGGTAGTATGTAGACATGGCGTCCTTCGGTCACAGCTCCCTTTGCTGAACAAAACACTGAACAGAACCCTCTGCCAGTGCCTGTCTCTGTCAGTGGCCTAGATGCTGCTGCTGGGTACTGGTTTCATGGTGAATTCATTTGAATTTAAAATGTGGCTATAAATAAGTTCTAATTTGAAGAAGGAGAGAAACTTTTCCTGTGCTCTGTCAATGCTTTGGATCTGGTTGCCAAGGTGACCAGTTCAGCAAACACAGGGAAGAGTAAGTGTAAGCTGTACAAGGGAACTCTACATAGTAAAGATCTTAACTGATGTAGAGAGTGACATGCCCAAATTTGAGCTTCTTTATGCTTTTTTGTTTGTTTGATTGGTTGGTTGGTTTCATTTCTGTTTTTTTCTGAGACAGGGTTTCTCTGTGTAGCCCTGACTGTCCTGGAACTCACTCTGTAGACCATGCAGGTTGTCCTCAAACTCAGAGATCTGCCTCCCAAGCGCTGGGATTAAAGGCGTGCGCCACCACCGCCCGGCTGAAATAGAGTCTTTTTAAGTAGCCCTAATCAGTGTTGGACTCACTGTGTGACCCAGGCTGGCCTCAAAGTTGTAGAGGTTGTCCTGCCTCAGCCACCTCAGTCTTAGGAGTAGAGTATCCACCACCATGCGCAGCTACAGTATCCACCACCATCAGGAGCTCACATTCAACTTCTAAGTGAGGACCTGGGTCTGGTCCACTTAATGAAATAGGGCAAAAAAATCAAACAAACCAGCTTTATACAAAATAGATGAAACCATTTTTATCTTTAATTTTTAATTATTTTTTTAGGACTTGATCTTCTTATTTCTAAGTTATAGCCCACGATAGGCTATTTTACCATTTATATCTTTTAGAGAGACCTACAAGTGTTTGTAAGGCTTTCTTGTAAGCCCAGTAACTGTATTTTTTTTAAAGTTTCAAATGTCTTTTTTTTTAAGTAAAAAGATTTAATGATGATATTAGATGAGGCCATCTCTGGGTTCAAATAAAAAATAGTCCCATGGAGCTAGTTAGAGTGGTAACATTTCCTATCTTCATCCAACTAAAGCAACTGATCTATGATTAGAGTGAAGATTGGTGATAACCAAAGGTATATTCTGGTGGTTGGGGTACAAAGATTCTTGGGGTGCACTAGATGTATCCAGATGTCAGAAAATAGTAGTGGCTTACCCGGAATGACTAAAATATTAAAATAAAAACCTCAAGTGGGGAAAAAATTAGTTCATCATTTTAAATAACTTTGATTGTGTTGGCTTTATTTTATTACTGTTTATTAATATTTACTTTGCCTAGTTAATAAGTTAGCCTTTATTATAAATATGCATGTGTGTGTGGGGGTGTGCATATGTGGGTTTATATGTATGTATGTAGGAAAATCTATAGTATATATGGGACTGAATACTGCTGTGTTTGCTGGCACTGACTGGGGGTCTTGGAAAGCATCCTCTGGGGACAAAGTGTAATGTCAGAGGCAGTCAGTGGTTTAGATGCCAGTAAGTGGCCCAGGCTCCTGTAAGTGCCCTCTCACCCAGGCTTGGATAAATAAGCCTAGTTAAGCCCACTGGCTCACTAACTAGACTTCAGTGAATTCTTTCTTCAGTCAGCCACTGGTGCACTAGCTGGGGTGAACAGCTAGCTGTATGTTCATATCTCCCCGGTAAAAGTCGGCACAACATGGTCCACTGAAATACTCTTGAGGAAGCCAGCATTGCCAGGAGGAAATAGCACTTCAACTCACAAAGCGCCATACTCCTACTTCAGATTCCGTTCCCTCCACCTAAACAGACGGACGGAGCTGGCAGGATAGGAGAATCATAACTGTTGACCTTGGGTAGGTCCCTGTGAAGGAAGAGTCACTATTGACAGACTCCAGTACCTGGTGATTTGGGGTTTCTTATCTCAAAGGACTCCGGATGCACGGTGGAGGCGGGAAAGGAGCCCTCCCTACCTGAAAGCAGCAGCCAGAGCTCCCCGCGCATGCTCTCTGGGATCCCCTTCAGCACGAGCTCCCGGGTCTTCTCTGTGCGGTACATGCAGATCCCCTGCCCGTACTCAGCAAAGTGAATCTTCCAGGCTTGTTCTTTCAAAAACTCTTTGGCCTGAAAAACGTAAAGGAACATGACTGATTCCCCCAGGACGCTCTGAGGGGGGGTACTGAGGACCATAATGACAGAAGATCAGACCACGATCCCTGTTGAATGGGCCGTCGACTCTGAGCAGAACTGCCAAGAATGTAGGACGTTTAGCGTTCTTTCCTGATTTTGTCCAATCATTGACTGTTCCATCGTCAAGCTTTCTGTTCAGTATCTACTGAACAGCAGATTAATCTGTAACCAGCAGAATGCTAATCACACTTGTGGTTTTATGTGTACACCCCCGTGTGACTGTGAATTTCTGCCTTATGAATGTGGGCTGAGAAAGCACACACTTATATGTTGTCTGGCTTACACAATAGTTAAAAACAAGACCGAAGAAAGAGAAAAGTAGCCATGCCGGTACTGTTTAGCTATTTATTTCTACGGTAGTGTAAACTCAATGCTTCCGTAAGGCACTCTGCACTCTAATGACATACTTAGATAAAAAGTTTTACTTGCTTATGAAAAAAATATGCTAGAGCGATTTCTACAGACATCTAAAGCTGTTTCTATAGCTGTTTAATTACGTCAAAATAGCTACACGGGGGGCAGGAGAGAGGGCTCAGTGGTCAGGAGGATGCAATCAGAATTCAGATCCGGAGATCTGCATAATAAGCCCAGAATTTTGAAATCCGCCTGTAGCTCCACCACCAGGGGATCTGCGCCCTCTCTGGCCTCCACCTTCATGTGTGCATACATACACGCATGCATGAGTGTATGCACGCACAAAAGTACCTAAAATAAATCTTAAATTTTGTTTGTTCGTTTTGTTCTGATACAGCCAACTTCAGGGAAAAGGAAGAGGCGCCTACCAATTTTGGGTTGAACTCTTCAGGAGATCGCCGCCGGTACATGGTCATGAGGGTCTGCGTGGCTGTGGGGACACTGTTGCCATTAAGGTTAAAGGGGCGCTCTCCATCGGCGTCTGAGCTTGTGCTTCTCTGGGGGCTAGAGGAAACGAAGCTGCTGGGCCGAGAGTACACCTGTCGATGGAGAGGGACACACCTGGGTGGGCCTGGCAGTGCAAATGACTTCATTTATCTTCGGGACAGATGTTAATAGTAGGTTGTGCTTTCCTGGTTGCTATGTGAAGAATCAGGAGACTTTGGCAACACGTCAACAGGTTTTCAGAAGCTACACTGGGGTAAAAGTCATAAAGTACCAGCATCTCAATGCTCAAAATAGGCTTCCCAGGGCCAGGCATACAGATCAGCTGGTAGAGTGTTTGCTTACTATGACAAGGCCTTGGATGACCCGCAAACTGGGCATGGCGGCATATGGCTAGAATCCCAGCACTCAGGAAGTGGAGCCAGGAGGGTCAAAAATTCAAGGTTATCTTCAGCTACACATAGCAAGTTCCAGACCAGCCTGGTCTATATGAGATATTGTATTTAAAAAAAAAAAAAAGGAAAGGAAAGAAAAATATGTTCAATGATTTCTATTATTTGCAGAGAAACCAGGGTACTATTGTCAGGTAACAGACAATCATAAAAAAAAATTCCCTTGTATTATTCCAAGAAAAATGGTTGGTTATCCGTTCTGGTGATTTGCCTCGATGTGAAACACGACACATAGAAGCAAAACTTTGGAAACTGACTGTTTTGCCTCCTGTCTAGTTTCTGGCATCTCAAAAATGCTACATAAGTGACTGGCATTAAAAGGACAGGGGTGGTACATACACCCTTACCATCTTTAAAGCCTGCCTTAGCAAACCAAGGCTCCCTCCATCACTCTAGCTGGCAGCATATTTTCTCAGGGCTCTACCTTCTCTGGACAGTGGTCTAATACATATTTCATCGCAGAAAAGTCACCATAAGGATGTTACATTTTAAGCCTGACTTGTGTGCCCTTCCCACCGATGTCACTAAATAGAGAAGAGTCACTTTCCATGTAATCAGGACAAATCACTTAATGATATCTCCAACTTAAAGAAAGAGGCTTAGGGGACTGGAAAGATGGCTCAGCAGTTAAGGGCACTGGTCCTTCTTCCGAAGGACCGAGGTTCAAATCCCAGCACCCACGTGGGAGTTCACAGCTGTCTGCAATTTCTGGGTGTGGTGGCGCACGCCTTTACTCCCAGCCCTAGGGAGGCAGAGGCAGGTGGATCTCTGTGAGTTCAAGGCCAGCCTGGTCTACAGAGTGAGTCCAGGACAGCCAGGTATACACTCTCTACAGAGTGAGTCCAGGACAGCCAGGTATTCACAGAGAAACCCTGTTTCAAAAAAAAAAAACAAAAAAAAAAAAAGAAAGAAAGAGAGAAAGAAAAGAGGCTTAAACCTGGCCTTGTGGTATAAGCCTATAATCCCAGCTGGGGCTGAGGGTAAAGAATTGCAAGGTCAAGGCCTACGTGGGCTACAGAGTGAGTTCAAGGCCAGTCAGAAGAACTTAGTGAAGGCTTGGGTTATAGCTCTGTAGCAGAGTACTTGCTTAGTATGTGTGAAGCCATAAATAATTTCAGTCTTCAGTACAATAAAAAAGGGGGCTTGAATGAACCATGTGGTTCTTCAGAGCGGCAGTTCTCAACCTGTGGGTTGCGACCCTTTTGGGGGTCACACAACCCTTTCACGGGGGTTTCCTAAGACCATCGAAAAAGATATTTATGTTATGAAACATAACAGTAGCAAAATTACAGTTATGAACTAGCAGTGAAAATAATTTTATGGTTGGGGGTCATCACAACACGAGCAACTATATTAAAGGGTCGCAGCATTAGGACAGTTTTGTAACCAAAGACACTCTTGCTGAGATACTGTGCTGGGCACTGAGGCGGGGGTGGGGGTGGGGACACTTAGCCCAGCTGTTCAATTTGGCAGATAAACAAGTTAGACTAGGGGGTGCACACTTCGGGCCGAGCACAAGAGAAGCTCCGCCACGCTTGGGGGTCTCCCACCGACCTCATCGTCTGAACTGTTGCAGCTTCCCAAGAACTCTCTGTCTGAGTAGATTCTAGAAGTTGTTTGCTGCAAGAAATCCGAGATCCTTTGCACCAGAAAGTCTCTGTCTTTCAAGTTGGCGAACAGGAAGGTCATCCTGTTCCTGGTGCTGATGGACAGGGGACTGGGGAGAACACTGCAGCTGTCTGCCTTCTCCACGATGGTTACCTGAGGAAACAGGAAGCAGGGGCACTGCGTGGTAAGGAAGGACTGGAAGGGCGGTCCTTGCTGAAGGAGCAAGGAGCTTGAATCCTGATTCCCTGGACAAGTCATCCATGTCTTAGACAAATGGATAGTCTTCCAATTCGGCTCTAAATAAAACACAAATCAAACTGGAGTGTCTGACAGAAACTGGAATTATCTTTCCCGTTTCCCCTCCCTCCCCCCCAAGCCAGGGGACATTTTTCAGTAACCAGAGGCATATTTGGTTGTCACCAGTGGAGAAGTGACAGCTGCCTAGTCGTGGGGGGGTGTGTGTGGGGTGTGGTACTGCCAGACACACTACGGGGTCCAGGTCTGCAGCAATAACAGCTCAGATGCCAACGGGTGCCAAGATTGAGAACTGAAAAGGAGTTCACGATTTGCATTAAAATTTCATGGAGCCAAAGGAGACAGGTCTCCTAGCTGCTGTATCATCAGTAACACAGAAAGTAATTCCAATGCTGGCTCCTTTCACTAAGTAAAGGCTACAATGGCTTTCAAAACGCCACCAGTCCATTGGGAACATCACATAGATGCCAGGGCTTGGCAGCTAATGCTTTCAAGGACTTGTTCCCGACCAGAGAGCATGTAAACAACTCTGCTGAAGCCCTATGTGTACCTGCAGACTCTGTGTGTGTGTGTGTGTGTGTGTGTGTGTGTGTGTGTGTGTGCTCATACAAGTGTGTTCACTCAAGTCTACCACAGTGTGAAAGAAAAGAGGGATATCTTTGAATTGAAGACACAGATCTGTGTTTTCTTGTGTGCGTTGTATTTGTGAATATGTGTTTTCCTGTGTGTGCATGTGGGTGGGTGTGCAGGTGTGTACACAGGCACAGGGAAGTGGACTATGAGTACCTCCCTCAGTCACTTTCAATCTTACATTTGCAGACAGGGTTGCTCACTGCACTGGGAGTTCACCAACTTGGCTAGGTTGGCTGGCCAGGGAGCACTAGGGATCCCGCAGCCTTTGCCTCTCATGCCTGGCCTGAGGATCCAAACTCACATCTTCATGCTTGCTCATTAAGTGCTTTGCTGACAGCTATCTCAAGCCTGAGACTTCTGGTTTTCAACAGGATTTCCATCAACCCCAAATAAACCCAAATATAGAATAGAAAACTATTTTCTTTAGTACATTAGGAAAACAAATCTTACAGCAAACAGCTCCAACTTCCTAGCTAAAGCTAGAATTTCTTTTCTTCTTCATTCTGCAGTCTGGTCAGAGCTAAGTTTCCTCTGTCTGTTCTTGGTCCCCAAGTGCATTTCCCTTGCTACTCCAGGGAACTGCTGTACCACGTTCAGGCAGAATCTGACAAAGGAAATCATGCTCAGGGGTGAACAAGATGGCTGGGCAGGTAAAGAGCTTGCCACGGAGAGCCTGGAGGCTAAGTTCTACCCCTGACACCGATGTAAAGGTCGAAGGAGAGAATCACCTCTGCAACTTTGTCCTTTGACCTCCACACTTGTGGTGTGGTGTTCATGCCCACATCTCACACACACACACACACACACACACACACACACACACACACACACAC
>CAJQZJ010033435.1:3359282-3373479 GCA_907164525.1 Lophiomys imhausi
CACACACACACACACACACACACACACACACACACACACACACACACCCCTGTGGGCATGATGCATACACTGGCACACTCTTTAATATGCAACACTCACACACACGTGCGTACATATATGCACAGTAAATAAAGAAAATAGCCAGGCGGTGGTGGCGCACGCCTTTAATCCCAGCACTTGGGAGGCAGAGGCAGGCGGATCTTTGTGAGTTCGAGGCCAGCCTGGTCTACAAAGCAAGCCCAAGACAGCCAGGGCTACGCTGAGAAACCCTGTCTTGAAAAACCAAAAAAAAAAAAAAAGCAAAAACAAACCAAAAAAACAAAAACAAAGAAAATAAATCCCTGGTTTACACACAAAAAGGCACTATAAGGGGACGTCCTAAAATACAGATTTCCACTTGACACTTACTTCCCGCAGTGGAATGATGAGGCTGCAGAGGTTTTCCTCCTTGCTGGTAAAGCAGATGTAATTTGTGGAGACAAACATCTGACCCAAAATGTGCATTTTGTTAAACGGAGTCCAGAGGGTGCAGTCAGTGTGTCCATCTAGCTTTTCGTCTTTGGGCAGCCGGAAAACAGCACGGTATCTCTCACTCTTCGCTCTCGCGTCCAGATCACTGCAAACCGATAACTACCGTTCAGGTCACCAAGAAATACATACCAATGCTTTTTCACTATAGCCATGGAGGGTCCCCAGCCCTTGCCTCTTAGTGTTCTCACACTCATTCCAACCCTGTCCTTAGGTGTATGTCTACTGGTGGGACTCCAACCTCAAAGTACATAATTTTACCATATCTAGCCATTTTATAATCAATAACTGTAAAGCTAAAAAATGTTGGGACAAGGACTGAAAAAGAAAGCTCATTCTCTTTCTACATAATCCAAGAATTCCTAAAGAGGTCACTAGACTTCTATCCAGAGTCGTTCTTGGAAATTTACCTTTTTTGTTGGTTTGGTTTTTGGTTTTCGGAGACGGGGTTTCTCTGTGTAGCCCTGAAAGACCTAACAGCAGCATGGGCAACAAAGTGAATCTGTTGGGTGTCACTCTCCACCCTGAGCTACAGGGCCATGTGAAGAGACTTGGGAACCACGCACTTCTTGACACAAAGGTCCCAGGTCTCACCCAAGGCTTCTGCAGACTCCAGTATTTTCCCTGCTGACACCCTTTCTCCTGTTGAGAACTCTCCCCTCAAGCTTCTATCCCACCTGTGCCCCACAGAAGGTCAAGTTTTCCGCTTGGCTTCCCACAGAGAGTGAATGCACAAGAGCCCTCAGCCTCCCTCTGTTGTGTCTGTAAAATCACCTCCATCCTTATCAGCTCTGGAGCTGCACACATGGGTAACCTTTTCACGTACTACGATGACCTCATTTGGAAATTGCTTTCTTATGCTTCATCCCTAGGCTTCTTTGTTACGGAACTTACCCTCCCCAACAAAGTTTTCCCACCAGATTCCTCCATCCAGTCAGTTTGGTTGTATAGCCATGTCCCCCAGAATGGGCGGAGGGAAACTCCTAAGACTCAGGAAGTAAACAGAACATACAGGGCCCAGGAAGTAAACAAGACTTCCCAGGCTCAGCACGCTCCAGAGACATACAACATTGCCCAGGCCCCTTCCAGGCTTATAGCAGCAGTGACAATGCTGGGAGAGGACACTGTCCATCAGGCTGAGCTGCCCGGACCACAGTGCCCTCCATTCGAGTATCCTCTGAGGGTGCAGTCTCAGGAGTTGATGCCCATGCTGGGGTGGGTTTCCCAGTGACAATCTCAAGCTCCTGTGAGTGACCCCAATAAATTCACTAGCTCACTAAGCTAGATTTTGGTGAGTAGTTTCTTTGGTCTGTCCCTGGTGCCATGTGTGGGATGAATAGACATTTGTTCCTATCTGCAGAAAAAGCCACACAGCATCAAATATTTTCCAGACATAAGAGAAAACAAAAGCTCCCTTTCTCTGTCGATTGCCTTTGATGTTTCCTCTATTAATCTCTTTTGACTTTTACTAGCTATATACTTCAGTGAGGTAACAAATAAATCTGTTGTTCACTAGGATGTCTAAACCCACAAGAAACCCCCAAAGACATCTTAGTCTTGGGCTCCTCTTTCCAGTCTCCCACTCCCACTTGGATATCTGTGCTTTCTATCTTCACATACCTTACGGGAATGACCTCCATCCTGATCTCTTGTAGGCAACTCCACCCAACATAAGCAAAACTCACCTCTCGTACCATCTGGACACACTTTTCCTCCCATCTCAGGGAAGGGTAATTCCAAGTAGGCAATCAACATCAAAAGGTGTCCGCTTTTGATGGAGTCACCCCATCCTGGCTTTATTCCCCCACCCACCCTTCCAGGCTTCCCTGGAGCCCCTCATCTCATTCCCTGGCTGCGGACCTACTGCTCTTGTTGTTTCTCCCTTGAACTTCCTCCATGTGTCCATGTTTCTGCCCCCAGTGTGCACCTTTTCTGTAACTCACGAGCCCAGTTCAGAGTGACTCCACTGAGGTCAGGGTGGAGCCATGCACTCTGTCCTCCGAACTAGCAGAGATCCCCGCCCTGTGGTGCAGGAAACGGTCATGCCTACCTCTCTCACTGACCTGGTAGGGCTCAGGCTGCCTTTCCCTACTGTATCCACCCTCAGGAAAGAGTTCATGAGCTGGAAGCTGGTCAGAACTCAGTGCCTGAGGGAATCAAAAGGTTTTCCATTCCTGAGTTCTCAAGTTTCTCTCACTCACCGTTTCAGAGCGGACACCTTTTTGGGAGATTTCTTCTTGAGTTTCGGCAGGGACCGGTCTTGTTCAAATCCTTCATTGTCCAAGAGCTGCCTCATGGCTATGTTGGCGAGCTGTTCCATCAGCTTGAATGTCTCGTTGATGTTGAGGAACACGGAGAAGAAATGCTCACTGGACCGGGTGCTCACTTTGATCACATCCGGCAGAAGCAGAGTGGCGTTCTTCTCCAGCTGAGTGATGTCCACCCACCGGATCACCAGCTTGGCTGAGCACAGGCAACAAGGCTGGGTCAACATTCACTTCAGTGTCTTTCTAGATACTGTAAACTCATAGCCTGCCCTCCTGCAACCTGCCCAACCTTTTCAAGCTCCTGACCCTATCTTTATTGTTTTATGTGCTAGTTATAACTTAGGATCAGAATTATTAGACTGAATCATGTCTTCCAAATCAACTATACCATTAGTAAACCTCTAGTACTCAGTGAATAAATGTATTTGCAATTGTTGAATTGAAAATAATTGAATTCGATCATTAAGCAGTCGGGGAACAGTCTTGACTCTCCTCTACATACATGCGTTCAATTATCTGATTTGGTTTATGAGTTCAGGGAAAGCCTCAGTGGACTTTCCACAGGCTCCCACTGAATCGCTGGACCACTCACCTTCCCTCCCCATCAGAAAGGAAGAGAAGCACAGATGGTTGATGCTCAGGTACATCCAGCCCTGCCGTGGGACCTTCCCCTTCCAGTAGCTGCAAGAGTAATAATTGACAAGTTTCTCTTCTTCGGGCATCCCAAACAGCCGATGGAACTTCACGATGGCCTCTTTAAACTTCTCTGTGTCGTCATCCTCTTTTATGTCATTGATTTTGTTATATTCTGCAATGATGCCCTAATCGGGGATAAAACAAACATAGAATTATGACTGTAGCTGAACACATTGGAATGAAACACTTTCTAAGACCAGATTTGTTTTAATGATTAATTCTCTTCAAAGGCAATCCATCAAGATATAGGCTTCTGGTCAGCTCCAGGTTGGCATGAAACTCACTCTGCAGTCCAGCCTAGACTTGGGCTCACTGCTATCCTCCTGTTCTTGCTTCCCAAGAGCCTCCATGCCTAGCCAGTTAACAACTTGCACTTGTGTACTAAAAGACCGTTAAAGGATTTTATCAGGCGAAATTGGGCTTGTTCAGGGTGGTATGGCCGTAGACCGTTAAAGGATTTTATGACATGCCCATCGGTCTTCATTAATTTCTTATGTTCACTGGAAATTAAGCTGTTTTACTTTAAAATAAGGAAATATTAGCACTTTGCCACCTAATTTTTACTAAGTACATGATGACAGAGTCAACCTCTAGTTTTCTCAAAAAAAAAAAAAAATCACCACAGAAAACCAAGGGGAGACTGGATATAAGTCACTAAGGGACATCTGTCCAGAGACCCACTGCCTCAGGAATCATGACCTGGAGACCAGTGAATATGAGAACAGAAGTTAATTAGACGCAGGTTCTTTGATAGGTGTGTAAGATATAAAATATTTCATTGCAAGTGAGTGGTCTAATCTAAATCTGTATTGAATTATTCTGGTACCCTGAGAAGCTGTTTAGTTGTTAGCCAGATCCTCTGTGATTTCCTGAAGACTGTCTTTTCTAATCTACTTGGAGAAGAAACTCCCTTAGGCTGGCTCAGTGGCTGAAGGCACTTTCTGCCAAATCTGATGACCCAAATTCAATCCCCAGGACCCACATGGCGGAGGGAAAGACAGGCTCCTGCAAGTTGTCCTCTAACCTCCACATGGCACTGTGACATACATGACAACACATATATGTGTATGAGCTTTCACATGCACACACACACACACACACACACACAGAGAGAGAGAGAGAGAGAGAGAGAGAGAGAGAGACAGAGAGAGAGAGATTTTTAAAAAGGAAAGGCTCCCTCAAATTCCATGATTGACTTTGTAGTCATCAAATCTTCCCTGATTTCATCTTCATTTTCTCTGATGTCATTCTTACTGGAAAAGCCTGAGCTTCAGTGCATGGCAGCTGTGATTTCAGGTCCCCAGGGTGTCATTTGTATCTGTGTGAACTTGAGAAAACTCTGGGATTTTCCTAGACAGGGCTGAGTCCTTCAGCATCCTTAGGATAAAAACTTAACAGGATCATTATATCTATAATTCCTGGCCTTCGGGGTATCTGTTGGGTTCTCATTCTTAAAGTATAGCCTTAATATTCCCCACAAACACCTTCTTAAAAACAATTTGTGAGGGGCTGGATAGCTATCTGGGTCAGTTAGTAAAGTGGTCACTGTGCAAGCATGAGGACCTGCACTTTATTGCCCAAAACCTATATGGAGATCAGCTGTGGAGACCCGTTCTTGTGATGTTAGCTCTGGTGATGTAGAGACCGGAGGATCCCTGGTGCTTTGGAGTCAACCTGTCTAGCAGAATTACAGACCTTCAGATTCTGTAAAAGATATTGTTTCAACAAATAAGGTGGAGAATAATTGAAGAGAATACTCAACATTGCCCTCTGACCTCTACACATGTGTGCATCCATGCACATGCAACACACACACACACACACACACACATACACACACACACACACACACACACAACCCAAAAAACTGATTTTGGAAGCTGGAGCAATGGCTCAGCAGTTAAGAGCACTTATATTGCCAAAGACTGGGGTTCAATTCCCAGCACCTGTTCATAACTCAAGGGGACCCAGCTTCCCCTTTTGGCCTCCACAAGCACTAGGCACATCTGTGATGCACAGGCCATATTTGCATATGCAAAGCACCCATAAGCATAAAAATAAATAAAACTAATTAAAAAACAATTTGACTACATAATTCTTATTGTCCATAACCTAAGTAGTTCACACTTTTGTCACACCAAAAATGCTGGGCCATGTTCATTTTGAACCCAACTGACACTGTAACTTTTTCCTTCATTGTACAGAATCTGAATAGTTTCCCATGAGGACTCTACTCTGCCCCAGTCAGCCTGAGGTACCTTCTGGCCAACAGGTGTCATTCTAACTCACCTTCTCCTCTGTGGTCCTGTCATCCTGAGACCCTCTGTATCTATCTCAGTCACCGTACCAACCTCCAAGTCTGGCTTAATTAATTCCTACCTTCTTGTGAACCCCCCCAGCTATGACTTTTCCCCTCAAACACAGCACTGGTGATTCTCTGCTCCGTATAATGAAATCATTTCCTGAATTTGTTGCCCACTGTCACACCTCCCCCTTCTATGGCCTGCAGTGGTGGTAATGAGGGTTAGTAACATAAAGGAAGGTCTCAGTCCTCTAAAAGTTATCACCACCATTCAGGTGACTGAAAATCCTAGACACATAGCTAACAGCAAACAGTAGAATCCCTATGCGAATGCAACCCCATACCTCGTCTTCAGTCTGTTCTGCCTTCAGAGACACCCCTAGACCCTCAGCACAGGCCAGAATTATTAAAATGGCTTCCTGTCAAGATTCTTTCTCCATTCAGGTTTTGTAGAGCCATGTTCTGAGACAGAGACTTGACAACAAGTCCTTCCTACCGAAGCCTGAGCTGAGTCGACGTCATAAGATCGCTCCTTTCCAAGTCAACCCTTCCTCCCTGTGAAACTAAGCAACACTTAATCCCAACTACATGTTCTCAGGTCTATACTTTTTCAATTTTCGTGGGTGGAACGATTCTGTTCGTAGTTTCCTCAACCATTAAGTATGAGTTCTAACACTAACAATAGTGTCTTGAATATTTTACTAATACCTAACATCTACAAGGTATTCAGTGCAATATTCTTAGAGGAGAATATGTTGCGTTCCCAAGTTAGAATGTATCTTAAAGAGCCATATTTTACTTTTTATTGTATGATATCAGATTGTGAATTTACATCCTTTCATAGCGAGCTGTGCTTAGAAAACTAAATTTCCAGTTGTGAACTCTGTCTGTCATCACCTAGGGTAGCAGAAGTGGCAACGCGCTTCCCTGGGAGAATATCTAAGATGAGATCACTTTCCTTTAATTAGTTCTGCTACTAATCCTCTGAGAGAACAGAGAGATGTTGAGCTCCATGGAGGCCAAGGAGTTGGACCTAGGTTATTCTAGGCATGAGCAGGCTTCAGGAGAGAGTTACATGAGGGAACACGTGACGCTGCCTACATCAGACAATCAGAGACAGTATGAGGGCATTGGATCAATGGGTGGGAAGAGTTCAGAAGGATCTTGATGAGTTTGAGGCCAGCCTGGGCTACATAGTAACTTCCGGGCCAGCCTGGGCTACATAGTAACTTCCAGGCCAGCCTGGGATACAGAGTTAGACCATTTCCCACCCCCACCCGGGAAAAAAAAAAGGAAAAGAAAGAAGAAATGAATGAGAAAGCATGTACCACTAAGAGAAGGAGATTCCAGTAATAGGAAACAGCATCAGGGTTTCCTAGGCAACCCCAGTGGCCTAGAATCATCCAGGAAACTTCAAGTGGGCTTATATTTGTTGTTCTGGACCATTGTGGCAGATCCGTTATCAAAGTCAGAATAGGGAGAACATTAAAACTAAGTGAAGTATATCAGACCGCATGTAAGGCCCTGCACTTTTGGTATGAAAACTCTATGCTAAACACCAACTTCTAAAATGTTCACTAAAACTTAAAAATGTTTTTAAGCATGTATAGATTTATGAATGTATGAAATTAAGAAATAGTATCTTGAAACACTATGGTGCCTAATGTACACTCATCAACAGACCAATCAAAAGCCCCCACTACCAACTTTCCCACCTTTAGGAAAAGACAGAGTCTGGAATGCCAAACTTTCCTTGGCTTTTCTGTGAATGTTCAGCCAGGAGGCCAGGTCTATGGAACACAGGGATGGAATATTTCTTCCCTCTAAGTTCTATGGGTTCTACTTAATCTAAAATAAATCACTCTGGTTCTAGGCAACAGCTCCTCACAATGTCAGAAATTTGATGTATCTAACATATTGGATGCCTAATGTTAATTTAAATATGTAAAGGTGTATTAAAAGAGTGAAATTAACCTGGTAAACCAGAGCTGACTATTGTGGTAAATACTTTAATATCAGCTCTTAAGAGGCAGAAGCAGACAGATCTCTGTGAGTTCAAGACCAGCCTAGTCTACACAGTAAGTCCCAGATACGACAAGACTACAGAGTGAGACCTGTCTCAAAACAAAACAAAACAAATCCACATAAAACAAAAACTTGGTAAACACAATAAAATGTTTAGCTTCATATTTTAAAGACAAAAAATTAAAACAGGAAGACA
The DNA here is from genome assembly GCA_907164525.1 of Lophiomys imhausi. Taxonomy (NCBI): domain Eukaryota; kingdom Metazoa; phylum Chordata; class Mammalia; order Rodentia; family Muridae; genus Lophiomys; species Lophiomys imhausi. The sequence goes on from CAJQZJ010033435.1 coordinate 3,367,297, forward strand.
TTAAACTTCAAGGCTATTTCAACAATGGGCTGGAGGTTGGCTGGCTGGATGGCTCAGGTTAAGAGCAAGTACCACTTTCCCAGAGGACCCAAGTTCAGTTCCCGGCACACATCAGGTGGCTCACAACTGCCTGTAACTTTAGCTGAGCAGACACCTGCACTTTTGCACACATACCCTACCCAGACCCAAGTGCATACGCACAATAAGATTAAGTCTCTAAAAAATTTAAGTGTGAAAGCAAGCACAAGAGGATTCTGGTATCACAACATATACTTAAGGTTCATGAAAATGTTTTGGTTTATTAAAATGTTTTAGTTACTTCATCTATTGATCGCTATCCCAAAGGAGACTGGCAAAATACAACTTGTGGCAAAAGCCATGTGAACTAAAGTGATAAGTCTATTATTTGTGTCTGCTTATCCCCAGCTAATTTAGAAACAAAGGTAACTTTTAGGAAGAAAAAATGAAGTTAATAATGGAGTTATATTCTGTATTAAAACAATTATAATTTTATAAATATGGTAGATACTAGTCAAGGCAACAGAGAGTACCAATTCATAGGAGCACAGAATACTACTATGATGATCAACATGTGGAAACATCCAGAAACAAGTATACAAAATGCTATTGTGGCACTAGAATTCCTGTTGCCTGCATAGTTAATTATTGCATTTATAATGTATAAAAGTTAATTAGATCTCATAACAAACAAGCCTACCAGTTCCCTTTATTATTGGCCAATCTGTGAACCAGTAAGCCATTCATTTGCACATGAATGATATTCATTCACACATAATTGCATTAGTGGGAATTCCTTCCACATAAACACTTTTAGGGGAAATAAATTTGACCTATTTAATGTAGTGAGAAGAAAAACTATTTGACACAATTTGTTATCTAACTATTTATTATATCATTTATTATCTAACTATTCCCCCTCAGAAGCTTTGGTTTCTTTGTCTACCTGTTTCTTTACACATTAGCAGTCTCACAGCAGGACTGTGAGGTGGTCGGCCCTTGGTTACCTATGTTGTCCCATGTCTGTGTGTCTTCTCTACCCTCACAAATGATATAATTAGAAATTCTCCTGATCTCTATATTCACATATATGAATTATACAAAGAATCTGAGCTCATCAACACAACTCCCAATTATTACACACATGCACACCTGCACACAATTCAAAGTTGCCTCTAACTAGCCCTTCTCAATGTGTTACCCCTTCCCTTTCTTTGGGGTCTCTTCTAGTCTCTAATAGGGAATCCTAAACAGAGAATGTGCATTCATTCTGAGAAAGGCTGGGCATGAGAATCAGGCTGGGGTTACAGCATGTATTTTCTACAGTTTATTTTCAGAGTTGTATATGGCCCACTTCAAACTCAGCTCCCTACTTCAGATACATCAGGCCCTAAAAGACATTGAATTTCCATTTGTCATTGCATGCTCCTGGAAGAGTTTTAGTCAAGTAGAAGAAAGGACAAAGGACCATTCTACAGGATTTTACCAGCAGCATTCTGTTAGACCACTTCCTAGAATCCCCTTTACTTTGGGTCTAAAAAAGGTTTCCAACCATGTCTAAAAACCCAGTTGCTAAAACAGAAAGAACTGATCGCTTTGACCACACACTCACCCCAAAATCACATTACAACTTTGCATGGCAAATATTATGATGAGAGAAGTCTGAGTCAAATGACAAACAGGATAAATAGCTACAGCCCATGTGTGTCACCAACAAAGGGCAAGTGATCTTTATATATTTATTAAAGTAAAAGAGGGTTGGGAATATAGCCCAGGCAGTAACATGCTTGCCTTGCAGGATATAAGGGCCTAAATTCAACCGCTATAAATAGTTATTTTTTAACTCAGTAAAACAAAGCTGAGCTTGATGGAGCATGCTTGTAATCCCAGAGCTATGGAAACAGAAACAGGTGTATCACTAGGGCTCAAAAGCTAGCCAGCTTTGTGTACATACAAGCCCCAGGCCAGAGACAGATTCTTCCTTTAACAAACAAACAAACAAAAAGAGGAATGACATCCCAAATTATCCTCTGGCCTTCACACACACACACACACACACACACACACACACACACACACACACACACACACACACACACCATTCAAGAAAAATAAGACCCCAAATCTTTTAAAAGAAAAGATACACACAGCGGTGTATAGATAGATATGTACAAAATGTGGCCCTTAACCATAGGAAACACAACCCAAGTTCTCATACAACCATGTCAAGCACCATTTTCCTCTCCCATAAAGGGGGCAGAGGTTGGAAAGCTGGAGAATCCACAGTGCTGGAGAAGCTGGAGAAAGGCAGTGCAGGCGCACCTACTGGTGGGAAGACAAAATGGTACCAGCATCCTGGAGGGGAACAGGGAAGAGTTAGCAAGATAGCACACACATCTACCCTTCAAGCTGGCAAGTCTCCTCCTGCAAGTTCACCCTGAAGATACAGCCCCCATCATACGGAAGCACAAATGCATGGAATTCTAAATGGAGCAGAATTTACAGCTACAAGGGGTTGGCTGGAGCCTATATATTCAGGTACAGACAGCAACTGAACCAATTACAGCATACACACACACCAAACACAGAGATGCAAAATGAATGAGGGGATGAAGGAAGTCTTGCGGGGCTCGATTGGATTCCTATATGAAAAAGGACGTGGAATTTTCAAAAAGATAATATTGAAAAAAGTCTGCAGTTAAGCTAATAGTAGTCTGTCAATGTCAATTTCCTATTCTAATAAAACCGCCATTTGCAAGCTATCACACTGAAGAGCTACTCAGAGTTTTAAAAGTCATTAATGGATACTACACCAACATGGAAAATTTGACAAAATAAAAGGGGGAGGGTTATTTGTGGTTTAAAATGTCTTCCTGTAGAAATATCATTATTTGTAAACAATGTATGAATTCTACAGTGGAAAAGATGAATAATCCTTTGAATGGGCTCATAACACCAGGGAGTGGCAGGTGGGCATCATGTGCCTCAGGACACAAAAGGCCGAGGAGGACACGGGATTGCTTATGGAGCACTCCATCCAGGAAGCTAGAAGTTGAATTCAATCACAGAGAGACACCTGACAGGAGCCCAAATGAAACATCCTTTTACGAAAACCAGAAGTGCACACTTTAACAACATTACTGTCATGAAACATAAGGAAAAGCTGTGGAAATGGTCCAGACTGAAGGAGATTAAAGAGATGCAAACTAAATTCAATTCCCTCATAGACTTAAAAATCAAAGTCATCAAGGTACAACCAACTCCATTATCATTAGAATATATGGGACTAGGGAAATGGCTCAGCAGTTAAGAGCACAGTATGCTCTTACAGAGGATCAGGTTTGGTTTTCAGCACCCACATGGGGCCTCACAAACACCGGTAACTCCAGTTCCAGGGCCTCTGATGCCCTCTGTTGACCTTGGAGGGCACCAGGCACACACATGGTGCGCATGCACACATTTAAGCAAAACATTTCTACACATGAAGTAAATAAATCCATTTTAAATTAGAATATATGCTATATGCTAAGTATTAAAATGATGTAATATGCTACATTTTATAGATTGTTAAATAAAGTTTATTTTTTTAAAATATCGCTTTTGGAAAAATACACACTGAAGGACTTAAAAGGAGGCTCCACTCAAATGTTAGTGGGGTGGACTGTTACCAGCTAAGTCTGAGTGAAGGGCACATGGGTGGGTTATACACAGTTCTTATTCTTGCAATATTTCTGTAAATGTTAGATTTTTTCCAATTAAAAGACTTTGGTCTGTTCAAAAAAATATATATTTTTATCCTTTGATATTTTTATACATGCATACTACATATTTCAATAGCATTCATCCAAAAACAAAAGGAAAATGTTACTACCTGTATTTTTCCTCTTACAAATGTGGTGATGTCATTCTCATTCTCGAAGATGGAGAGTGTCTGCAGAAGATTCTGTTCAAGCCATTCCCAGTGCTCAGTAACCTCCTTCCTGGAACCACCTGCACAAACACAGAGGGGACAGCAACAGACATCAAGTTTCTTGCCAAAGGCACTTAAAGAACCAAACTTCTTTAGTCAGCATCCAACATGAGCAAAGGAGACTGTTTGCCATTCCCAGAGTTCTGAATTTAACCCTCCAGAAAACAGACATGAGACAACAAACATAAGGACACCTAAGAGCAAGTACTGTGTTCTAGACTATTTGAACTAAGTCAGTCTGGAAACTGGTTCAAAATACACTGTGTGGACCTTTATGAACTGGGAATTTAGCTCTTCTCTTTTCTAGAATATGCAATTTACAGGGTAACATAGATCTTGTCATGATGTGAGCTCCCTGTGGTTAAGCCCTAACACTGGGTGAGCTATGGTTGTGCCCATGAAAATATTATGGGGCCATGTCATATAATGGGCAAAAATGAGCCTTGTTCAATTATGAATGAGATGTGAAAGCAGACCATTGCTGAAGGACAGAAGCCAACCCTCCCTAGAGCAGCTGCCTTGAAACACAGAGATGAGGTCATTCTTTCAGCTTCCAACCAAGTCACTTCATTTCTGTCAGTTGCTAAGAAACACATGGCACCTCACTTAGAAGCCTCAAAATAAGCCACCCTAGCCTTGTAATATATGTAACTACCCTGCAGGGCATAATGGGATGACTGTCAGGAGCAGGTTAGACAATGCTAGAATAAACTCCCTTTATTGTGACCTTATGAGAAGTAAAGCCTTACAGATGAACTATCCACAGCTACACATCTCGATGGCATGTGCTTCCTATCTCTGCACTGAGGAGTGAGCTTGTAGTTTCATTGATTCTTTGGGTGTTGCCTGAGATTCCCAAGCTATCTTTTAATTGAGATCTCAAGAATGCCCATTTTCTCCATTCTTTGTCACAAGTAATTCCAGATATCACAAGCTGATTTTCCAACAAAGGAAGAAAGTCGAGAGATGTGGGTGTTATCTGAAGTTGTATTCAGATCTCTGGTCTCTGAACTAAATTATCTTTCACACCGACAGGCAGGCTCGAGGGACTTCAGGACCACTGCTGGAGGAAAGACAAAAAGAAAAGAGAAACCTGAATTCATGTTCTTTTACTTTAGGATGAGACACCAAAATGGCTGACAACGGATGCTTATATAGGGCTGTTGTGGATGCTCAGCTAATACATGCAAGGCCCTCTGTTCAATCCCAAGGACAGCAATAAAAGATAAAATTGTAAAAATGATGCTCTCATAAAGTGTAATGGAAAAGGTTTCTCAGCATAGCAGTCATGTGAGACTCTAAAGAACAGATCTTTCGCATCATAGCCATCTTCCATGGCTCTGGGTCAAGGGAAAGCTCATGGGAGAGCAATATGAGGACCATACAATGTTGTGGCCATATCAGGAACTCAAGTTAGCATTACATGACTGTTCTTAGACAGCTTTTAATATCCATCTCAAATTCTCTACCGGTGAAATGAACAACAATAGCACCACCTTCCCACCTCAGACTAGCCCTGTGGAAACTACAAGGGAGAGTGTCTATAGACACAGATTAGAAAGTAGGGAGTTCTTTCAAATGCAAAGTATAATGACTATTTGGAATATTTAGGAAACTAACCAATTTGAGGAGACTGACAGAGAATTTTTAACCCCTTGGAATAATAAATTTAAATAATAATTGGAAAATTTTCTTTAAAAATTTCAAAACAAAACCCTGGGCCTTCCATACTCTGGTTATCTCTTCAAACTGTTATCTATCTTCTTTCTCACTGAACCCTTCTCTGTCAAGGTCGCTAATCCCACGAGCTGTCAGATGCCATGATATCAAGGGAACCTTGTAGAGTGAACGCCAGCTAAGTGCCCGCCATCCTGCAGCTCCATCTGTGCCATGTTGGCATGGCCAGATGCACTGAACCTTAGAAAGAGGCACACTGAGAGACGCACAGGATTGCGGAGACTCTGCCTAGCCACACTGCACAGCTCCCACCCTCTGCTGTTGCCTCTTAGGTGCTTCACCTTATGCCCATCACAAATGTGCCAGAAGCTGGGTGTGGCTTGGCAGTAGAGGTCTGCTTCTTGAATGGCATCTTAGCACACTTTGCCCTTTACAAGAAATCACACTATGATATGACACCCCCACTCCTTGTGTGTGTGTGTGTGTGTGTGTGTGTGTGTGTGTGTGTGTGTGTGTGT
>CAJQZJ010033435.1:3373489-3400547 GCA_907164525.1 Lophiomys imhausi
TGTGTGTGTGTGTGTGTGTGTGTGTGTGTGTGTGTGTGTGTGTGTGTTGAGAAGTCAGCCTTGGGCATCATACCTCCAGTGCCAATTATATTAGTTTTGAGATAGGGTCTCTAGTTTGCCTAGAAGAAACTTCCTTAGTTACTCTTGCTATTGCTGTAACAAAATATTCTGACAAAAGCAAATTAAGCCTCTCAGAGAACAGTTATGCTAGGCTCCTGTCATGCTTGTCTTTCTGAGTCTGGGTTAGCTCACTCAGGATGATCTTTTCTAGTTCCATCCATTTACCTGCAAATTTCATGATTCCCTTGTTTTTAATATCTGAGTAGTATTCTGTTGCATAGTGTATCACATTTTCTTTATCCATTCTTCAGTTGAAGGACATCTGAGTTGTTTCCAGTTTCTGTCTATTACGAATAAAGCTGCTATGAACATAGGTGAGCAAATGTCCTTGCGGTTTGGTGGAGCATCTTTTGGGTATATGCCCAGGAGTGGGATAGCTGGGTCTTGAGGCAGAACTCTTCCCAGTTTTCTGAGAAAGCACCACATTGATTTCCAGAGTGGTGGACAAGCCTGCGCTCCCACCGGTGAGCAATGGAGGAGTGCTCCTCTTTCTCCACAACCTCGTCAGCATGTGCTGTCATTTCAGTTTTTGATCTTAGCTATTTTGATGAATGCAAGAAGGAATCTCAGAGTTGTTTTGATTTGTATTTCCCTGATGACTAAGGACTTTGAGCATTTAAGTGCTTCTTGGCCATTAGAAATTACTCTGTAGAGAATTCTTGGTTTAGCTTTGTACCCAATTTAAAAAAAAATTTTTTTTTTTTTTTTTGGTTTTTTGAGACAGGGCTTCTCTGTGTAGCCCTGGCTGTCCTGGACTCACTTTGTAGACCAGGCTGGCCTAGAACTCACAGAGATCTGCCTGCCTTTGTCTCCCGAGTGCTGGGATTAAAGGCATGTGCTACCATGCCTGGCTGTACCCCATTTTTAAAATTTGGTTTGTTAGTGTGTAATTTTGGGGAGTTCTTTATATATTTTGGATCCTCTGTCAGATGTAGGGTCGGGGAAAAATTTTTTCCTATCTGTAGACCACCATTTTGTCTTATTGACATTGTCCTTTGCCTTATAGAAGCTTTTCAGTTTCATGAGGTCCCATTTATTAATTGCCGATCTTAGTGCCTAAACTATTGGAGCCTAGCATAACTGTCCTCTGAAAGGTTCCACCCAGCAAAGGACTGAAACAGATGCTGAGAACACAGCCAAACATTAGAAGGAGATCTGAGAGTCTATGGAAAAGCGGGGGGGGGGGGGGGGGAGAGAGTGACCTGAAGGGGATAAGAGCTCCACAGGAAGACCAACAGAGTTGACTACCCTATGGTCCATGGGGGCTCACAGAGACTGAATCATCAACCAAAGACCATGCATGGACAGGATCTAAGCCCCTATACTTATGGGGTTGATGGGAAGCTTGGTCTTCATGTGGGCTCCCTAGCAATTGGAGCAGGGACTGCCCCTGGCATGGACTTTGTTGCTGGCTGTTAGATAACTTTTCCCTAGCTGGGCTGCCTTGTCTGGCCTCAGTGGAAGAGGATGTTCTTAGTCCTGATGCAATATAAAGTTCCAAGGTGGGTTGGGGGGGGGTTCCTTCTCTGACAAGAAGGGGATGGGGGATGGGGGATGGGGGTAGTGGGTGGGAAGGTGGGATTGGGAGAAGAGGGAGGGGGCTGTGATTGGGATGTAAAATGAATAAATAAATTAAAGAGGTGGGGGGAGCAAATTAAGGGAGAAGGCCTTATATTGGCTCACAGTTCCAGGGTACAGTGACAAGTGGCAGGGCAACAAAGCCACAGGAACTTGAAGCAAGTTGATGTAAGTCCCACCAACAGTCTGAAACAAAGGCCAATGAATGCAGTGCTGGGTGGGGCTCAGTTCCCTTTCTCTATTTACATAGTCCAGACTCTCAGCTAGGGAATGGTGCCACCCTTAGTGGACAGGTTCTCCCACTTCAGTAAACGTAGTCATGACCTAAACTCAATTCCTGGAAGTCACAAGGTGAAAGGAGAAAACCCGTTCCCATGAGTTGACCTCTGTTTTCAACCAATGGCAACCAAGGAATACTGAAGTTGAGCAGAGCCAATGGGGTGGATCATGTGGATGTAACAAGAAGTCTAAATATTGGGCTTAGGAGATAGTCCAGTCTAATGCTTACTGTACAAGCCTGATGACATGGGTTTAATCCCCAGAATCTATGTGATTAGAACTTGTGGTGGTATCAGGTACCTGTAATCCTGCTGAGGACAAGAGAACTCCAGCCTAGCCTCATTGTTTAGTCCCATGATATGTAGTATTTACTGTCAACTTGGCAACTTGATAAGCTCTAAATTACCTGGGAGATTGGTCTCTAAGTATGCTTGTGTAGGACTCTCTTTTTGGGAGGATGGGGTATGAGACAAGGTTTCTCTGTGTAGCCCTGGCTATTCTGGAACTCATTCTGTAGACCAGGTTGGTTTTGAACTTGCAGAGATCCGCCTGCCTCTGCCTCCTGAGTGCTGGCTTTAGACAGGGATGGTAAGGCATCATGACGGTGTTTGTAGGTGCTTGTCAAGCTAATGTGTGCATGCACACACTGTTCCTACTGTGTGTATGGGTGTGGTAGAGCTGTACAAATGTAGCTCTGGACCAAGAAAATATCGAAAGCAGTCCAAAGCTGTACAAAGCTAAGCTAAGGCACATGTGTTCTTCTCTAAACCTTAAACCTGGTAAGTTTTAAGCAGGTGAAGTCACTTGCTGCCACCAAACCTGATGACCTAAACTCAGTCCCTAGAAGCCACAAGGTAAAAGGAGAAAACCCATTCCCACGAGTTGTCCTCTGATCCCACACACACCCACGACACTCGTGCCCAGTAATAACACTGTTATTATTGTTGTTATTATTATTATTATTATTTGAGGTGACCTGACAGGAAGTTCTTTCACCATGATTGCCAGGACCTGGGCTATTCAGGGAGGAGTTTGCGTAAAATGTGTTTGAACTCAGAAGTGAAAGCAAGGGCTTGGCTGCTAATTTTCCGGAAAGATTCCATTTACTGAGACAGAGCAAGAAAAACAAGCTGAGTTGTCTGGATTAAGCTAGAAAAAAACAAAGAAAGCCAGGGTTAGGGCGAGGTCACCCAGACAAAGAGCTCTGCTGAGAAAAAACAAGGCCCACACTTGATGTCCTTCAGGTTTGGGCATTAACTTCTGGAAGATGAGGAGAAGCTTTATCATTTTGAGGGTTTATGAACTGTCATTGGTGGGTCTCACACACATGCCTGGGCAAATTTTCAATGCTATGTATAATGATGACAGAGAATACTGAATCATTGCGGTCTGATTTCTCATTCAGTTTGAAATGTATCTGCAGGTCCACAGTGTGTACTTGAAATTAAAAGAAGGAAATGTGAAGGCAGACCCATAGAGTGACGTCATCCCCCTTGAGCTTTAAGGCCTCGTGGATTGATATCTGCTGGCTATTTCTTGTGTGATACTGACAAATGATACACATTGGACTTTGGTCCCGAAACTACAGAAAGGCCCTGAAATTTTGTCACTGTTGAGGTGCGGGCGAAGACACTTGGAGAGAATATGTTTGCTTGTCTATTAAAACAAACAAACAATCCGGGCGGTGGTGGCGCACGCCTTTAATCCCAGCACTTGGGAGGCAGAGGCAGGTGGATCTTTGTGAGTTCAAGGCCAGCCTGGTCTACAAAGCGAGTCCAGGACAGCCAGAGATATTCAGAGAAACCCTGTCTCGAAAAACCAAAAAAAAAAACAAAAAAACAAACAAACAAACAAACACAAAGAACCTGTAACAGCAGAAAAGAAAGTTCACCAAACCTAGGGATTAGAAACAGCAGTGTGATTTTTTTTCAGGTGCCAAACAGGCTGAAGGGATCTGACATGTTTTAGTCTGACATTCAGAGTTGCTCAAATGAAATAAACAGAAATATCACTCAGGGTTTTCTTCAAATGCAACCATAGATACAAAGATGATTATTTTAAAGTTAACAAACCAAATGAAGGCAAGTGAAACACCCAACACCCTGCACAGTGCTGAGATAACACGCTTGTACCATGGGACCTGGTTTTATGTAGTGTGGAAAAAGGACAAACTTGGATTTGGAAAAGGCAACACACAGACACACCTGTCGAGTGTCCCTGGAGGATCCTGGCTTCGTGCTCATATGCCTCTGTATAAGGCTGGCTAGCACCAGGTGTGGCCACAGAGTGTGTGGCTGGGAACAGTGAGGTGGAGTAGACCCAGACAGACCCCAGAAAACTCAGGCCTCAGGCCCCCTAACTGAGGTGGATAGGAGTAGGGTCCAGCTCTCTCCCTGCTTCTGACTGCCTCTCTGGAGCTTGTGGACACACCTCAAAGGTCTACCTTCCCTGTGGCACGTAGAAGCGACCCACAAATGGTTGCAGGTGAGTCTGCCTTTTTCCCATGTAGCATTGCCAGCATCCCAATCCCAGTCAATACAGTTCGTCCAAGCCCAAAGTTCCCACCTACACTTCCCATGGTTCAAAAGACAGGGCGTGGGCTGATTTTAGAGGCCATCACCCATCTCAGGAGTATGCACGCATAGATTTTAGGGGTCCATGAGGGGAAATTAAGACCATCATGACACAGGCAGTAACAAAAGGATCATCAAATATGCTGTCTCAGAGTTGTTATAGTTCACCGCCACCAGAGAGAGCTTTCTCCAACTGCTCCTGCACTCTCCTGGACCCGCCATGTTCACTGCAGACTAGAGCACCAGTCCCCACCTGTCCCCAGGGATTGTAACAGCATCCAACGCAGCGGCTGTATCCAGTGGGACAATAGAGAGGAGCACAGAATGACAGCAGAGAGCATGGCCTGCTCCTGCCCCAGCTGGTAGGCAGACTGATCTCTCTCGTGCCACCCACTCACACTGCATGGGACAATCACCCACCCCCTGCCCCCTGCCACAACACCACCATGGATTTCTTGCACTACACGTACACACACACACACACACACACACACACACACACACACACAAAGAAAAAAAATTGTGTTGTGACTTGAAATGTTTTTAGAAGCAAAAAGGAAGTCTACCTTCTCAAAACCCACATCTAATTAAAGCTATAATCACAAACAATTTAAACAAATGATGACGACATCGCTCGACTACTTGTACTCCCCAGTGCTAGGTTAGAGCAGAGTTGGTCCTGTAAGTAGGACCATAATTATCCTTCACGGATGAGGACTCTCCCATTACTAGGAGTCAGATCCAGACTATCTGGCTGTTAAACCCGTGCTAATATATGCCACACGCTGCTGACCCTTCTCCCCCCACTTTACAAGTATGGTAGCATGGACAAAGGTCAGATTCTCCAGGGTCATAAGAACCCAGGCTATCAAAAGCCATTATTACATAATATTTCCCTGTGACGGACTAGAGCTTAGATGTCTATAAGAAGGCACTGATGGCTTCAGAGCTCTGTCTACCATGTACACTCCAGTGCTGGGATGCTGAGTGTTGTAACCTCTTGGTGCTTCAGGTTCCTTCTCTGTGTTATGTATGTAAGGACACTTGCTATGTTAGTCTGTGCTAGAGATTAAGTATGACAGCATGTGGCACATCCTCAGCATGGACCTACAGCATAGAGAGCCCTGAAGAGTTACTTTGCTATATAATCATCACAAACAGCAGCAGAGCACCAAATCTTACCTTGAAACAGGACTTGGAAAATGTTTCTAACTTCTAGCATGAGGACACAAAGAAACCAGCTTCCAGACTAGTGCTGAGTAATGTGTACCTATTCCTATAAATTTATCCTAAGGTGATATAAAGAACTGCCCAGACATTTAGCTAAGGTGACTATTACTGAGAGTAGGTTGTTCAAAATACAATAGCAAAGCAAACAACCTTAGACTTTTAAGAATAGCATACCAGTAAGTTAAATTATATTGTATGCCAAATAAATCAGTACCTATTAATATTAATGTTGCAGAAATACGTTTTATTTATATTGAAAATATTTTCAATACTGTACTTTTCATTTTCAGTTACTTTAAAATACGTATGTGTACACATTATATATTTTATATAATACACTCATAGTATACATACATATAAATGTATATATTAAATACACATTACACACATAAATATTTACCTATAAATGTAAATATATGAAGTGTTTAAAGTATGTGCCCATATTCTTTTTAATGTGTCCACATTCTTGAGTCTGAGAGGATTTAATGACTTCCCATACACTATTATAGCTTTGTCCTTTTAAATTCTTTTTTCTTATTTATATTTTATTATTTTTGCAATGAACATATATTACTTAAAGAAAAAAGTTCTTTCTTTTAAGATGTCGTATTCCCAAAGTATAAGGATAGTCCTTGAGGACTGGGTGATCATGTTTTTGTTTTGTTTTGAGGTATGAGGATTTGAGTTCAATCTCCCAGAACCCACATAAGAGGTCAGGGTGGTCCAAGTCTGGAATCCCTGCCCTGGGGAGAAGGAAACAAGTGGATTTGTAGGGCTCACTAGCCAGCCAGCATAACTCATTGGTGAGCCTCAGGCTAATGAGAAATAAGCCCACAGAAAGCAAGGTTAAAAATACTTAAGAAATGACAACCTCTATTATCTTCTAGCCCTCACATTCACACCTACATATGAATGCACACCTTCACACACATGAAAATTCATATACATGCACACATACAAGAATAGGCTTTAGGAGTGGGATAGGAGGGAGGGGGGAGAGGATAAGAGGGTGGGACCAGGAGGGGTAGAAAGAGGGCACTATGATGGAGATGTAACTTGAAGTAATACATAAACATTAAAAAAAAAGAAAAGGCTTTGAACTACACATACTGAAACAATGATTCTAAAAATGCCTACTCACCTCCACCTTGTCTATCTCAAACAGAAGGAAAATTAATAAGCTGACTTTTTTTTGGGTACTGTAGCAAATAAAAGGAGCAGAGCCATTAGCAATGTTTAATTACCCTCTGAGTATTACAGCTACTGACTAAAAGAATGCTTAATCACGAAGCCAGCATGGTGCCCCTTACATGGTGCCAGAACAGAACACAAGGATGAGAATGACGGTTGAGCTACATAACCAACTATAACCGGGGGAGTGAATTCTGCCCCTCCTCACCGTCCTAAAATATGATGGGTGATGAAGTGATGGCTGATGGATCTGTCAGTTTTGAACTGAAACAGCTGGAAAGATGCCGATGAGATTCTGGGTTGGCAAAGAAAGTTAAACTGAATCAATGGGCAGCCACGATGGGGTGATCTGCTCATATTCAATTGTTAATTGGTTGTCCTCCACCTACACTACTTCAAGTTGGCAATCATGTATCCAAAAATGTCTTATGTAACTTCTGCCTCCCCAAAACTTCCTGATTAGGGAATAAATTGCTCACTGTGTGCCTAGCAGAGGGAGGTAGGCAGAGCAAGAGAGACTGTGGTGGGGGTTCTGGAGAAGGAGAGAGAAAGGAAGAGGAGAGGAGAGAAGAGGAGGGTGATTTCAAGAGTAGATCACAGCAGCAAGTATGGGACACTTTGGATGGGTGGTGGATAACTCATAGAAGGGTGGTAGACTACACTTTATGCTCAGCTCAGTGTTTAGCCTTCAATAAATCATAGTTTGTATGGTTCAGAGTTCAGAGTTCAGAGTTCAGCTCAGAGTCCTGCTTGCTGGTCTACAGAGAGTGGTCCATGTCAAGACATGGACGGCAGACATGGATGGTTGATACTCTCCTAGTTCAGTTCATGGATAACTTACAGCACCATGTAGGACAGGCTTTGCCATCTGATGGCTCAACAAGGAAGTGAATCTGTCTTGGTTAGGGTTTTATTGCTGTGAAGACACACCATGTCCATGGAAACTCTCATAAAGGAAAGCATTTAATTGGGGCTGATTTAGTTGGGTTTAGTCCGTTATCATCATGGTGGGAAGCATGACAGCATGCAGGCAGACATGGTGCTGGAGAAGGAGCTGAGAGTTCTACATCTTCATCCATGGACAACAGAAGGAGACTGTGTGCCACACTGGGTGTAGCTTGAGCATATAAGACCTCAAAGCTGAACCCCACAAGTGACACACTTCCTCCAGCAAGGCCACAACCACTCCAGCAAGGCCACACCCACCCCAACAAGGCCACACCCACCCCAACAAGGCCACACCTCCTAAGGGTGCCACTCCCTATAGGCCAAGCATTCAAAAACAGAGTCTGTGGGGGCCATACCTATTCAAACCACCACAGAACCCAATTTTCTCTTTAAGTTTCTCTTACAATAACTTGTGAAATATACATAACTTGAAAAGCATTTGCCATATTTCCCTACCAATTACCAACTTTGCAGTTTAACATTAAAATTACAAGCAGAAAGGTCAACGTACTAGAGAAGTGTTTGTGGGGTAGGAGCCTCTGTTTTTAAAAATAGTAATTCTGACTTCACACACAAGCTGGAACAAATTGAAAATCGTTAAGAAAGAATAATTAGTGGGTAGACGGGACTTTGTAATGGCTGTCACTTCCTTGGAGTCTTCTGTAAGGAAGTTCTGGGCTGCCTCTATGGGTAATCAATACACATAAAAGATGAAGCCACCCTGAGTTTATTACAATGAAACCAGGCAGTTGTACCAGGCACTACTTACTAGAAAAGTGAAGGTGCATCTTTTGGAGTATAAATTATGCCACCACAATTACAGCCTTGCTTCAGGAGATAATGAGGGAACAACTCAGCTTTGTGGATGTAGGTTCCACCCATGTGAAGTTCATGGAAGAGCTGCTTTGTGGAAAAGCTGTGTCCCAGAAGCTGACCGAAGAGCACTGATGTTAGGCCATGAGCAGGAAAGGGGACGACTGTAGAATGGGAGAAAGTCTGAGGCACAAGGCACCTCTCCTATCACTGAACCCTGACCTTGGGGACCAGATGCCCTGAAGGCTGCAAAGGGATCTAAGAGCCCTGAGGACTCCTGGCTCTACAGGATCCCTAAAGCATCCGGGAGGCAAGAGATGAACTGTTGCATAGGAGTGATGATGAGGCAGCCAGGGGTCATACCCTCATAAAGTCAAGGGCTATGAGGGCTCTCCATGATCTTTACTGCCCTTTCTGAGTTTTAGTGTGTGTGTGTGTGTGTGTGTGTGTGTGTGTGTGTGTGTGTGTGTGTGTGTATACATGTGTGCATATATACATGTGTGTGCATATACACATGTATGTGTATATACACATGTGTGGGTATACATACATGTGTGTACACATGTGCATATATACATGTGTGGCACATATGAGTATATTCATGTATATGGAGGTGTACATGCATGTGCAGATTGCATGTACAGATATGTGTGTATGCCTGTGAGAGCCACAGGTATTGTTCCTCACGGGGTGTCCAACAGGGTCTCTCACTGGTCTTAAGCACCCAAGAAGTCAACCCCAGGGATCTGCCTGCCTCTTTGTCCCCAGTATTGTCATTATAAGTGTCTGCATTACACCAGCATTTTTATGTGGATTCTAGGGATCAATATCTGGCCCTAATAATCATTTCACCTATTAGCCCTTAGCGCTGTCTTTTGTTTTCAATTCTACCCTCCAGTTTCCAGTGTCAGTTTTAACATTATTCTAGGCTATTTTTCAACTTTCTCAATCAACTACCAGCACAGCCCACAAGACACTTCTCCTAGCTTCCTACTGGAGTACTAACAAATTTGAAGCCTGGGTTCAATCCCCAGGAGTGCAATAAATAAAGTAATCAATAGTCCAGTAGAGGAGCAATCCCACAATGCACCATTAGACTATATCCTTCAAAACTGTCAAGGTCATCACAAGTAAGGCATTCTGGGAAACTTCCACAGCCAAAACAAACCTAAGAGGCTTTGACAGATAATATGGTTTACTGGTGTGATCTCAGAACAGGAAAAAAAAATATTGGGAAGATCTAAGGAATTCTGAACAAGCTGTAGCCTTTTCTTTTATATTAGTCTGTGTTATATTATTACTGACTATAGTGGGACATTAATAATAGTGAGAACAATGGGTGTGCAGTTTATTAAGGGGAAGGTCTTTGAGCTACTTGTTAAATTTTCCTACATACAAATGCAGAACTGTTCTGAAAATAGAGCCTAGTAATGTAAAAAAAATAAAATGGGGCAAAATAAAACAATAAAACAGAACAGCAAACTGGCACTCCTGCTGTTTTTACTTGCCACAAGTAAACAGTGAATGTGAATGTCTTGGCCACTCTGTGTTTCAACACTAGCAGGGCTGTTTGCTACTGTTTTAAGCACAAGACACCACAAAGACTATCTGAAGAGATAAATAAACTCACATATCTGAGCTACTGTGTTGATAGACCAAGGGTCACCGGGTAAGCACATCCAAGTATCCCCCAAGTTCCGCTCCTATCCCAGCTTCCCCTGCAGTCAGAGAGGTCCATTTGAGTTGTTCTAGCCAGCCTGTGAGCAGACGTGTGGCGTGCCACTTGTGGCCGGGGAAGTGAAACTCAGCTGGGCTGTATGTACCTTTCACTCCGCCCGGGTAAGCGGACCTTTAAAATTGCTTGTTCCTTCTTCAGAGAGTCACACCAGATGGAGGCTGCATGATCACAATGAGTCTTCAGAGTGAGAAATTTTACATGTTAACACTTTGGTGTTAAAGTGAGCAGGGCTCGTTACCCTAAACTGTCAAGGGATTGCATTTGGCAAGTATGTTTCTGGCAAAGCTGCAATGACTTGAAAATTTTCTCTGCAAACTTACACATCACAGAATACTGGGACTTACCACAGGCGATGGTCCAGTAGACTAGAGAGTCTGGAGTCTGGTAAAGGATTCGGTATGGCGCGACGCGGGCACTGGAGTCCAGTACTACATCAAGGGTACCCACCAGCAGGCCTGAAGATGGAGAAGTGGGAACCGGGTCAGCGTTTGCATGGCATAATCCCAAATCATCAGACAGTGTGAGCTGGGCCCTCCGGCTGGATCTCCTGGCAGCTACACCTATCACTGAAAGCACTTTGACAAGTTTTCATCTTACAGGAAGTAGGCTGTACGGTACTTGTTTCAACCAACTCCAGGAGGAACCGAAGCTGAAAATGAAAAGCCTCCCTAGCACATAAAGCCAATGCCCTGGCCCAGTCCCTGGCATATGTGCTTTGCATGATGCCTACTAATATTAGGAGAATACCTATTAATAATATTACATATAATAATATTATATAATGCATTACATATTAATATTATTAATATGACTATTTGACAATAAGAAAAGCTGAAATACTCACATGCTGGAGTCTTTGCTCTAGCCATCTTTATGCCTGATACACCCTATGTCCCCCTTTGGGTTCTGAAAAACATCTCTAGCTGAGTAACTGGACAAAACCATGGGAGCCAATCAAGAGCGTGAGCATCTGATTTGGTGTATCAGGATGCTCCGCCTGCATTTGAACATGGCAAACTTTTCTTTAAGTACATGCAACTCAGCTCAAACTACTACGTTTCTACTGTGTGCAAGACAAGTAAGTCCTGAGGGTGCCAGAGTCCGTAGGGCTCCTGCAATGGAGGAGAGAGAGTCACAAGGACACCAGGGCTATTTAACAGCGAGCAGGCGTGAGGCAGATTCTCACGTGGAGTAGTTCTGTGATATTCTCACTAGAGCCACGGGTCACAGGACCCTGCTCAGAACTAACTCTGAGGTGATGCATCAATGAGGCTGAGGGCCAGGTCATACATTCCTGGTGGCCCAAAGCTAACTTTTGGGGGTGGATATCTACCCATCTTAGATCTACTGACACAGAGCCAAGTCTGACCTCCCAGAAACCTGCTCACATGGACCAAGTCCAGAGAAGTGTGACCGTGCAATAAGGGAGCTTAGCCATCTACTGGCACAAACAGAGATGTCTTCAAGGGACCTGCTCCCTTAAGAAGAAGCTGGGAGGAATCTGTAAGGAGACACTGTCTGGGTGACCTGGTTTGAGACCAGTCAGTCAGTCTTGGGCAGACATACCCTCTTTCTGGCCTGTCAGCACTTCTCAGAATTCTAAGCCAAGTTGTCAGGTGTGGGAACGACTGCTTCAAAGTGAGAGCCTTTTCAACAGCACACATGACTGTCAACCATGGTTCATCCAATGTCCCCTTTATCCACCCTGGGCCAGCATTACATGTCAAACAGTTCCTATACTAATCTGAAAAAAACAAGAATGCGTGGATGGGGATCCACGCCCAAAATTCTGCAAGTTTTCATAAATTAGATGCTTTGCTTGATAGAACAAATTTGAAACATTTCTGCCATCCTTTGGGTAAATGTCCTCCACAGATCCACTAAAAGCCAGAATGTCATCCAGAGTATGCGTGTTAACAGCTTGGTCCTCAGGGTAGCCCTCTTGGAAATTGTTGGAACCTTTAGATGATGGAACCTGGTGGGAAGTCCCTAGACCATTAGGGCCTATAAAGGACTGTGGTGTGGGGCCCTTGTCCCTTTCCTCTTTTCTGCTCCCTGACTGTGAGGTAAGCAGTTTTACCTCTGACGTTCTCTTAGAATTGTCAGTCTATCCATCCATCTACCAAAAAAGACATGGGGTCAGTCTGATGGACGGTGGGTAAATAAAGCTCTTGTTTTATAAGTTAAATTACCTTGGGTATTTTATTACAGTGACTCAACTTGACTCAAGCAATTCCCATCATTTAAATGTCTCTAATTAGCTCAACGTTCATAGGATCCAACATACAGTAGGGCTTGGACTCAGAAGGGGCAATTAAGGACTCAGAACAGTTAAGTAACCTTAGGCTTAATTTTTATTTTTCTATTGTGTGGAAAGGGGGTATTCAGATGAGGTCTCCAGATGCAGCCACAGCTGGCCTAAACTTAAACTGTAAACAAGACTGGCTTTTCACCTGAGGTATTCCTCTTGCCTATGCTTCCTAGGGTGTGTAGTTTCGGGGGTATACGAGGCAGAGTTTTCAAACTGTTTTCTCAGTTATGGAAAGGGGGATGATATCAATTCACTAGCTAGTTTCTGAGGACTGGGTGAGCAGGACATAGGTAGCAGAAAGCAAGGCTGGCTGTCTACTTTCATGCAAGAGCACAGGGTTACTGGGAATGGCATTGGGTCACATGATGGTGGTCATTGCTGCTTTCTGTAAGTGGCCAAGCTTTGGGCAGTCCACAGTAAACCTCCCATGAGGCTCTGTTGAGGGAGAACTTGTGTGTTCTGCAGAAAACACCACCACTAGGCTCTCTAGAGAGATGCTTTCCAAAGCATCTTAGCTTTGGATCTAACCATACCAGCACCTTGGGAAATACACTACCCCACAGACCACCTCTGCTTGGCTCTGAAAGCCTGAGGGCTAGAAAGAGCTATGGACTAGTTAAGTTGTGCTGAAAAGCTCAGTGCAGGTCTGAATGGGTTCTTTGGTGGAGCTGGGCAAGCCATTTAGCTTCATATTGCTCTGATTTCCTCAGTTGTAAAGTGACCACCGCAGCACATGTCTTCCTGAGCTAGAATTATTAATCAAGAAGCCTGAGTGAGGTAGACCACAGGGAAGGCCCTATGCCTGTCCTTGGTCATTGTCCAAGGTCAAAGCATCCATTAGAGTCCTTGCAAACCACACCGATCATCCACTGACATGACTATATCAGGGGCAACCCCCCCACCACTAAAAATACATTTCCTAAAATGGAGATTAGTTCTCTCTGAACTACATAAAATATGTTAAACTCTTTAAAAATAAAATGTATGGATCCTGCAGAGTTTGCTCTAGGTTTTCACACAAATGCACTTTTGGTTGCTTTACTGTGACTCTAATTTTCTGCAGATCTCTAGTTATTTTTATTACCCACAGGTGGGAAAATAGAGCAACAGGAGAGACAGAAAGCAAGGCTGGCTAAGAAAAGTGGTTCTCTTCCTGTGCTAGACGGAAATCATGTACACGTTCAGGAGACATGTACACTAGGAGTCCAGCTATTGCCAATAACTGTGTGTTGCTGACACAGCTTTCTTCTTGAGTCTAAAGAAGGGATGATGCCCAGCCTCCTGCAACTCTCGCATGCCTGTTTTCAGACATGTAGACGTAACAGAATTTTTTATTTAAATCACTTATACTTATCAATACTTATAATCACCACCTATAAAACACTTATAACCTATAATGTATAATACCTATAAATACTTCATACCTAAGACCATTTATTCAGCCCCACTTTAATTTTCTTGAAAGGATATTAAAATTCTCTAATGCAGGTCCATTCAGGCATCTTGGTTAAAAATACAGCTCTGGCAGAATTATCTTCAGCTTGGTTCAGCTCCCTCCTGGCCTAGCTTTGCAGGATTGTGCAATCAGTTCCACAGTCCCATCAGTCTGTGTGCTCTTCACTGGTCAGGATTTAAAGTCTATAATAGCAATTCCCTGGCGTCCACCAGTCTCAACTTTCTATGGTATTCTGTCTGAGCTCGCTTCAGGCTTCTTCATTCATTAGCGTACCTTATGCAGTTTTACTTCTGCTGCTGAAGGCTCTAAGCCTCTGTGGTTTAGAGTTCTTTTTTTTTGGCTTGGGCTATTTTCTCATGGCCTCAGGGCAAAAGCCCTACATCACTTAATCTCCAGCATCATTCATCCCTTTTCTTCATCATGGAGCCAGATGGAGTCATGTGAAGCCCCCGAGTTTATATAGGGGTCGTCTGGTGGTCTTCTAAAACGTGCGGGAGCTGCAACTTTTATGGCTCTGTAGCCACACCTCCGCGCGGCTGAAAACAATTGCTAGCCATAAACCCTGGTTTTTGTTCATATGCTGCCATGCCAAATGCCCACAGGAGCTAGACTGATCTTCATGCCCTTGAAGAATCCTTACTGATTCTAACCTATTATAGACAGACAGCCTCCACTGGGCAACGTGCGTGGAGAGCAGTGCATGACGTAGCCCTGGGCTTGGAATGCTTCACTCCCTCCCTCCAAGATCCTACCTCCCAGCCTCAGTTTCTCCATCCTTGTTAGGCCACTAAAGTTCTGTGCTCTGTAACACAAAAGAAAGGCTTCCAGAAAAGCCCAACTCAATTCATATATCTTGATTACTCCAATGGCACCAACTGCAATCCATCTCCAATATCACCCATTTAATTACAGCACCAAGGGTCAATCAGAGATACAGAAAATGAAACTGTCTACAGTAGAACCCCGGAGTGAGAGGGCTGACTGGAATTGCCAGCTCATCTACCACAAGTCTGCCTTCACACCAGCACCACCAACTTCCACTAAGATTTAGAGAAAAACTAATAAATATTTCACATGTAAAAACACACAGATATAAATTCTTATCACAGAGTCCATGCTTAAGTATTTTATGTAAGCAGTGTAACATTGTGATAGCCCACTAAGTTAGAAATTTAAGTCAGTTTTTTTTTTTTTGCTTTAAAAATTCAAAGCAATATTCAAACAGAATATTGCAAACTGAGGTATGGTATTAGCCATAAATACACACTTTCTGTGTTAACCAGAAACCCAGGCCTTTTCATACCTTGATCACAATGACCAGATATTTTAAAACAGATTTATTTTATTTTCATTATGTGTGTGTGTCTGTGTGAGAGAGAGAGTGTAGGTGTCTACAGGCCGGAAGAAAGCGTCAGATCTCCTGGAGCCGGAGTTACAGGTGGCTGTGCGCCAATTGACATGGGTGCTGAGAGCTGAACTCAGTTCTCCGCAAAAGGAGCTTGCGGCCTTAACTACTGAGCCATTTCTCCAGTTCCTCGCTGACCAGGTTTTCACTCCATCTGGGACACTGTACCCTGCTGTCTGCTCTTGACTCACACCACCTCGAATGATAGACTCCTAATTACTTACCACTCTCTCTCTAACTTGACTCCCTCTCTCTCTCTCAGATCTGCTCCCCCACAGTGCTGACTGCATTTATTTGAAAATATCTGTACACCTTGCCTTGCACATCTCCATCCCTCCTCACAGGCGCCCAGGCCCTGACGCTGAGGTCTTATTGATTGTACGGGGGCCCACAGGTTCGGCACTGTGACTGGAAGCCAGGATATCCTGAGCATGCATTTGATGGAGAAATACAGTTAGGTTTTTTGTTTTTAAGTCTATGTAAATTATTCTAGTGCTGTCCAAGCCTGGTTGATACAAGTCAAGACTCCTGCCCTCTGTTCATTTAGAATATTAGAAGACGGGTAATCTAGCCTAGGGAAAAAAAAGCAAAAACAAAACAAAAAAAAACCAAACCAAACCAAACAAACAAACAAAAAACAGGAAGTGGGGGGGAGGGCTGGAGGAAAAGAAAGGAGGGGGGGAAAGAGAGAGGGAGAGAGTGAGGGAAACGAAACAACAACCAGGATTTTCTTAGAAGTCTTCTTACTCAGGGTTCTGCAGTCACTGTCAAAACACTGCACAGCCGTCATCTCCCACACAAAGTGCTGCTTGAACAGCTGCTCTAGTCGGCTATTTCTGGTGTTAAACAATCTTTGATCGCCTGAGATAACGAAGCCAAATTATGGCCCTCAAAATAGCCATTGTCTGCATCTTCCCTCTACCTCAGCTCCAGAGCATGTTGCCAAGCAGAAGACTCAGAAAACCCTGGGGAAGCCATGCGCCTAAACTTTCTCCTTCGTTGAGGTGACTGGAGGGTGTGTTGCATCTCCACAGCTGGAGCACTGGCTGGGACTATTGCAAGGTGGTGGCTGGTCCCCGGTTCTCCCATGATGGAGGGGGCAGGGAGGAGTCAGCTCCCCTACCTCTTTCTTCTGAGAGGAGGTTGTGACAGTGGAAAGGGGAGTGGGCTCAGCCTTGCTCATGTCTGGGTCCTGTATTTCCTTCCTGTCTCTGTGTGCCCACTTCCAGGCACAGAAAGAAAAGTAGCATCTATCCTAGAGAGAGGCTGAAAGTTCGACAAACTATTGTTCAATGGAATATTAAGAGCTGTAGAAAAGTATTAAGAACTTGGAAATTACACAGGCCATTGCTGGTTTCAATATTCTTTCTCATATGCTCCGGGTTTGTATCTTCAAAAGAAGACAGTGGAGCACACACAGCAATGAGCTTTGTGGGCTTACAGTCCTAGCTCTCTCTTTCACAAGACCCTATGTAACTTCCATTGGCCCATGTGTACATGTCTTAACACTGATGTGTTTTATAATATATATATATGACTTTTAAAAAAGTGGACACCTGAGGCTGGGGATGTAGATCAGTTGATAAATGTCCCTGCCATACAGGGGTCCAGGACTCACTCCCCCATAACTGCATAAACCAGGATGGTGGCACATATCTGTCACCCCAGGCCTCAGGAGGCGGAGGAAGGAGGAATAGGAACTTCAAGGTCATCATCGTTATATAGTGAGCTTGAGGCCAAAGCACCGCCAACAAGAAGGAAG
Source organism: Lophiomys imhausi (assembly GCA_907164525.1). Lineage (NCBI taxonomy): Eukaryota > Metazoa > Chordata > Mammalia > Rodentia > Muridae > Lophiomys > Lophiomys imhausi. The sequence goes on from CAJQZJ010033435.1 coordinate 3,390,894, forward strand.
GTAGATACTGCTGGACTTGTACAATAATTTGTAAATCTTCCAATAAATTTGATTAGCTTACTTTAGTCACGTAATATTTCCCTACATAATTATGCTGTGACATTTATTTTCCTAGTAAAGGACATTTGAATTTATCCCCTCTCCATCTTTTTTTTTTACAATAATAGCCATGCAATTATACTCTGGATAATGAATCCTTAGGCACATGAGCACATTTCTTTGCACTGGATTTGCTGGGTGCCAGAGTAAGTGAATTCCTAAACCTTACTAGATCTTACAGAGAGACTCTTAAATGTAGCTGTGCTGATTTTAGACTATCCAAGAACCTGATAGTGTTCATTTCCCCATGACCCTTCCCACAAGATTTAATTACTTTTAGCCAATTAAAAAAAATGGTATCTACATGCTGTGTGTTTCAATTTGCATTTCTCTGATTATTCAGCCGCCGAGTGCATTGGTCTGTTCCTTCCCAGTGTGTAATCAGCCATTCTTCCTGCACTGACATTTGTTGACAGAGAAATGGTTGGATGTTCTGAGTCTATTCACCTTTAGAGGCCTTGATTGGCACACACAGTTTCTATTCTTGTCAGCAAGTGTCCATTGATTCTAAAGTTAGAAAAGCAGTATGCTCAGGTTTACTTCTTCTTGTATCTTCCCTATAAATCCAACCTTTCGGATTGGTGTAAGCAGCCCCTAGCATCACGCCCATGTCTGTCTTCTTATCTGGGCACAATGGAAGGTTTCTGGAGGTCACCCACCGGCTTGCACCTTCTAGATGTAAATGATCGCTCCCACAACATCTTAGCACTTATGCAGGCAATATGATACGGCACAGAAAGTAATTAAAGGTGCAGAGAGCCCACTGCTGACAAATAGATGTCCCATGTGGTCAGTTTTACACTCCTTTCCACAAGGGTCCTGTGCCAGCTGATCTGTTTTTATGTCTTCAAGGCACTGCACAGTGTGTAAGTGATCTGAACTGTTCTTTCTTGTATTTATTTTCTCCTTCCTGGTATACTTCTATACCTCTCACTATCTGCCGAGTTTACCCAGCTACGAGTAATTCCCCCCCTCCCCCAGTAATCTTCTTAGGTCAACACCCAGTGTGACCCACCCCCAAAGGTCCTTCCTGGTAACTAACTGATCCCATTTCTGGGCTCTGCCAACTACCTCTCACTTTATACCACTACGGGAATTAGCACATTATTTGCCAATTAAAAAAAAAAAAACTTTAAAACCATTCCCAAATCGCATTCAGAGCGTGATGCTGGCTGTTAGGTTGGTGTCCAAAACAAAAGGAAAACCATCAAGCTTTCTGATGGACATTAGCAGAAGCCAAGAGTTGCTTCCAAACTTGCTCGTCTTCACAGCAGTTCTCAGCAGAATGAATTTTAACGAGTCTGCCTTAAATAATTAAAAATGAAGGACCACACAGTCAAAGGAGACTGGGACATAGGAAGAGCAGAAACCTCATTTCACAGAGGGGGTTTTCAAAAGTATCTGAAGAAATCAATTTCTCTAATTTCAACACTAGTTTGAAATCTATCTATGATTAACTGGGCCAAAAGCAGAGAATTTTACGGAAAAGTCAAGTCTTTCTGGCCTAATTTTGCAGTTCAGTCTCATGGGCAAGCAATTGGTGCCAAAAGTAAAAGCAACAGCCTTCAGACTTTAACTAGCCAGGTGACACGCTTGCCCCCAACATACAGACAGTTAGCAGAGCTTCCTGGCCATGGTGGGGTGAGGGCAAAGTGGAGTGTTCAGCTGCCAGGGACACTGGGCTTGCCAGGTGAGCATCAATGGCCCCCTAACTATGCGTGCACCTGGACTCATGGACTCATCAGGGACAACATGCTGGCACCGTGGGTGGGTCAAGGTGGCCAGCAACATTGTGCACCATGGAAAGGAAACGCAGGCAATGGTGGTCCTATGTGTAGAGAGGTGAGAGATTCAGAGGGAGGCTTGTCACAGGGGAAGCTGGGGGCACCATGTTTTCCTATATTTCGTCACCAATAATATATTAGTTATTCTCTGGTTTATGTATTACTGGCCATAAAGGAAAGAATTAAAAGGCTATGGGGAAGTGCAAAACCAGCCTCAAGACTTCAGTGTAGAATAGTCTGGGGACAATTTTATTGTCTTAAATATCATATATTGGTTGGTCCACCCCTTGTGGAGAGAAAAACAACACGTCCGTGTAAATGAACCCTGTACAGCTCGTCTCAGCTTCGGCATCTGCTTCCCATGACGTCACCCTCGCTGTGGCTCTACTAACATGATGGTCTGAAGGAAAAGAGGTGGCTGTAGCACACATGCGCACAGGGGCCGACCTGCTGTTGATGGACAGTGCTCCGAAGTGTAACCGCATCAAAAACATACAGCTGACTCCGTTAGCTATCCCGGGGCTTCCCAAACCGGCCATGCCTGAGAATCAGTTTGTATGTATGCATGCGATTTTTAGTTTCTGTGGTGCTCATTTTCAAATGAAAATGGCCCCTATCAGCTCATATGTTTAAATACTTGGTCTCCAGTTGGTTGAACTCTTTGGGAAGGATTAGGAGGCGTGGCCTTTTTTGGAGGAGGTGTGTCACTGGAGGGCGGAGGGATTTGAAGTTTCAAAACTCCATACCATTCCCAGCTAGCTCTCTGTACTTTGTGGCTGTGTCTCAAGAAGGGAGAGCCACTGTCCCAGTGCCATCCCAGCGCCATGCCTGCTGCCACATTCCTTGCTTATGATATTCACAGACTCAACCTCTGAAAACGTAAGCTCCCAATAATCCCTCTTCTATAAATTGCCTTGGTTGTGGTGTTCTGTCTCAGCGATAGAAAAATAGCTAAGACAGTTTCCAATCTACTAGAGACTTTTACAAGATGCAACAGTAAAAAAATATATGACACACACACACACACACCCAAGCAACCATGTTTTATTGTTAAATTCAACAGATAAATTGCTCTAAATTTCTCAATGCTTAATCTTGAGTTTCTATTCATAACTGGGAGCAAAACAGTAAGAAACAGCTTAAAGACCTGTCTTCTAAATAATACTAACCTAGTCAAGTGTGGTGGTGCATTTCCTCCAATCTTGCATTCAGAAGGCTGATACAAGAGAATCCTCAGTTTGAGGTGAGCCTGGGCCACACAGTGGGATACTATCTCAAAAGCATTAATAGTAAACTAAACAAATAGCACTGAATGAAGGACAGGAAGGTTCTAGAGCAATGGTTCTCAACCTTCCTAATGCTGAAACCCCTTTAATACAGTTCCTCATGTTGTGGCGACCACAACCATAAAATTGTTTCATTGCAACTTCATAACTGTAAGTTTGCTTATGAATCGTAATGCAAATATCTGGTTTGCAGGACATCTGATATGGAACCCCAAGTGTCGTCATACACCCCCACAAGAGGCCACAACCCACAGGTTGAGAACCCCTGCTCTAGAGAAATTATTTTCTCAGGAGCCTGCTTATTAGAATCATACATTTTTTTTTTTTTTTTTTTTTTTAGTGTTCAGAAATCACCTTCGGTTCTATAACTCAACTTTCAGTTCGGGAAAATACACTGTTCTTAAAATGAAAATAAAAACTAACAACGTGAAGGCAAGAATACATGAATGGAGGGGAAAGGTTTTTTTTCCCCCCACTGGGCATTGATCCCTCGGGAGCTGGTTCTCAAAGTGTTCAGACCTGATCTAGTGTGTCAGGTGATTCCCCAGACACCCTCACCTCATCTTGCAAAAAGGGAAGCAGGCTTAAAGAGACAAGAGCCAAGTGTGTGTGTGTGTGTGTGTGTGTGTGTGTGTGTGTGTGCGCGTGCGTGCGTGTGTGCGTGTGTGTGTGTGTGTGTGTGTGTGTGTTTGAAAGAACACAGCAAGTGAACACTCAGTAGGAGAGTCCACAGCTTTTCTATTTCCTACCTCAAGAGAGACAGCACAGGCTGGCTTCCAACTAAACAGAGTAGGAGGCATCATCTTATCAGCAGAGCCTCTGGGAGACAACCAGCCAATGAATGTGTGCTCCTCCAGGCTCCCAGGAACCTTGAGGGCCAAGTCTTCCAAGAGCTGTTCCAGTCTGCCCAGAAGGACGTCCTTTTCAAGGCACACACGCTGCTTTCCCGTGCATAAAGAAAGGACACATGGAATGGCTTTTTGACTTCCTTTTGGGCCAGTGGCTTAAAGGAACCACTGAAATAGCAGTCAGTGCAAAACCTTACTTTACATCCCACTCACGGCCAATGAGGACTGTCCAGCCCGCATCCTGAATGCACCTCAGGATGCCTATGAAAGTGGCCCACCATAAAATCATAAGCTTTCTTAGGATATTATGAGATTTTTTTCCTTTCTTTTGTTGAAACTCAACTTTACTCCCCGTGAACATCATAGGTGACAATGTTGTCACATTGTCAAATGGTTGGGTGTGCCTGTCTGCTATGTCATTTGCATGACCCAGCACACAAACAAAAGTGTGGACTCCACAACTAAAGAGTTGGTGTGGTCATACAGCATTTGTTGCAAGCATGAGGTCCTGAGTTCAGATCTGAGGCACATGTGTAAAAAAGTCAGAAAGCGCCTGTACTGCCAGAGCTCGGGAAGCAGAGACAGGAAGATCCTGAGCGCTTGCTGGCCAGCTAGTCTGGCCAAACCATCTACCTCCAGGTTCTGTGGTCGAGACCTTGTCTCAAAAACTAGATAGCCATGGAGGAATATACTGGACATCATTAGAAAAATTTTCAAGATGGCACTGTCTGGACATTAAAACAACATACAGGTAGGTACCTCTGCCCAGACAGTGCTCCAGGAGGCAGCCCTGACCTCATCCTATAAAACTAGCTTGTTGTCCTCGGCCATTCATCTGGGATAAGTTCTGCTCCAACACAGACCAATGGGATGAGGAGACTGAAGTCATATAAAAGGCACCCCAGGCACAAGCTGGCAGCAACGTGAGGACAGTTGCTGTTTGGTTAGGCTTCCAGCTGCTTCCGTTTGCAGCAGTAGGAAGGTGTGCTGACTCTAATCTTTGTTTAGAGGTGGGTCTGAAAACCTGAAACTGATCCTGGGGCCAGTCAAGGTCAGCTTTGAAATGGCGGGGAGGGGCTTCTGGTGCTGAGGGTCACCCTCCATTTAAGGGATGAGAATTACTCTTCCTGGGTGCCTGTGGGGCTGATGCTGCCCAGACCCCGACTTTCACAGGGGTGCCATTTAAAGCCACTGTTCCTCAATTTCTCCTAAAAAAACCCTACAGCGTCTATCAGTAATAGAACACAACCTCCACAATGAAATGTTGTTGTCATTGTTGTTATTATCATATTGTTACTGGTTTTCAAGAAAGGGTTTCTCTGGGTCTCTCTGGCTGTCTTATAACTTACTCCATAGGCCAGGCTGGCCTCGAACTCACAGAGATCCACCTGCCTCTGCCTCCCAGTGCTCAGACTAAACGTGTGCACCACCATGTCTGGCATAATGAAGCACAGTGGTGATGATTTGGAAATTACACTTTTTTTTTTGCTTTTGTTTTTTCAAGACAAGGTTCCTTTGTGTAACAAGCCCTGGCTGTCCTGGACTCACTTTGTAGACCAGACTGGCCTCGAACTCACAGAGATCTGCCTGCCTCCACCTCCTGAGCGCTGAGATTAAAGGCGTGCAGCACCCACTCCCGGCCTGGAAATTATACTTCTATGATAGCTTCAAATGTCTAAAGCAGCGGTTCTCAACCCGTGAATTGCAACCCCTATAGGGTCGAATGACCCTTTCACAAGGGTAGCCTAAGACATTACGATTCATAACAGTAGCAAAATTACAGTTATGAAGTAGCAATGAGAATAATTTTTTAGTTGGGGGGGTCAACTACAACTTGAGGAATGGTATTAATGGGTCACAGCATTGAGAAACTGGAAATAAATTATAGTGTATCTATATAACAATACTGAAACATATAAAATCACATCTCCAAATAACTATTTAATGGTATGGTAAAATGCACCTACTGTGTTATATGGAAAAAGGAAAAAAAAAAGGCCTGAAACTAATATTTGTTTTGTATGACCTAATTTGTCAAAAAAAAAAACACCTCACTTATGTTGAAAAGCATAAAGTACATTATCAGTTAAAGATTACAAAAACAGAAATAGATATTAACATTAGGGGAAAGTCAGAATTTTAAAGTTTTCTTGAATCTGGGTTTTTAAACATTTTTCAAGGGCTGGAGAGATGGCAGAGGACCCAAGTTTTGTCCCCAGCACCCACACTGGGCAGCTCATGACTGCCTGTGACCCAAACTCTAGGGGGCCCAATTCCTTTTTCTGCCCTCCACAGGAAAGTGTATTCATGTGCACGCACCCGCACACACACCTAAGCACTAAATAAATCGAAGACAAAAAAAAAAAACCTCTTAGTACTTAGTACTTTTATAACGAGAAAATGAATAATTAAAAAAAATTACTTCCAACCATATAGGTTACACTGTCACTCAAAGGGAGACCACATGGAGTATCCACAGGGCTGCTGCATTTCTGGTCACTGCCACCGCCTGATGAAACCATCGATTACTACTCCTGTTACTAGGAAGTTGAGGATGTAATTCAGACAGTAGAGTGTTTCTTAGCATTCAGGGAGTTCTGAATTCACTGCCAGTATTGAATAACCTGAGCACTTGACGGTGGAGGTGTATGCCCACATGCCTGAAATCCTAGCATTAGGGAGGTGGGTCAAAAGTTCAAGGTTATCCTCAGCTACATAGTTTGGGCCTACCCTGGGCTGCATGTAACACGAAAACACTCACGAGTATCAGAACGTCATCCCCAAAGCACTCTTGAATGGAAAAGGAGCTGACTTTGCATTCTAAAATAGTCTCCGTCTGCCTCCCCTGGTGCGTGCAGCTCAGAGTTCACGTCGTCTGCATAGCTCTGCACTGATTCCCAGTGGTGGGAGCAGGATGCTTCCCAGCTAGCTCATCTAAGCCTTAAAAGCTATGAAAATTAAATGAATCAAGTGAACTGCAGCATTTCCACCACCGTGCAGTCATTAAATGTGCAGTCTTTGGGCTTCTACACATTAGCAAAGAGAAAGTTCTCTGTGCTAACATCAGCTTAGGAAACTTCCAGAAGCAGGCACACCAAACTGTGACTAATGGCTGCCTTCACTGTTATGGGAGAAACAAGTCTTCCAGTCATGTGTGTGTGTGTGTGTGTGTGTGTGTGTGTGTGTGTGATGTTTGTTTGGGGTGTGTGTGTAGTGTAGGTGTGCATGCACTTATGTATATGCATATTTGTGGAAGCCAGAGGACAACCTCCCTCAGATGTCATCCTTAAGGACATCATCTGTCTCCTCTGAGGCAGGGTCTCTCCCTAGCCTGGGCTTCACCAATTAGACCAATTAGAATGGCTGTCCAGTGAGGCCCAGGGGTTCTCCTGTCTCTGCCTCCCCAGCACTGGGTACACATACGTGCTCCCACACCTGGCACTGCTAAGGATGTGCAGAATGGGCTGCACCCATCGCACACCCCTGGGGGATGTGACTTAAGAAACCAGAAACAAGCAGCCACATGCCTACAGGAAGTAGACGTGAAAAGGATGGCATGAAAACAGAATGCAGCAAGCAAGCCAGGTAACACAGATGCGGATGCTGAAGACAGAAAACGGATGCTGAGGAAGCCAGCTGTTCTGAAGAAGAGAGCAGAAACTAGGAGAGATGCCAGCCATGAAGGGGATCATGTGGCACGCTGGAGAACCAAAGATTGAGAGGAAGACAGCCACTTCTGCCCAGCTGTCTCCCTTAATCACTTTGTTGGTCCAGGTCTGGCTCCCAGTTCAGGTATCCTAGCAACCAAACCCAGGTGACTGGATTCAAGATCTCTTGAATGAGTCTCTGTTTAGTGCTACTCAGAGTCCAAATAGACCCCAAGTAACCCCTGTGGTTCCATGGGCCATCTGAATATATGCCCCTTTTTACACTACCATGAGCCAAGTTACTCCAGGTGCCCAGCATTAGCCACATTTTTAATAATACGCTTTCCAGCTCTGCATCCAAATATTCCAAGAGAGATGGATGAAAAGTATGGCTGCAGAAGTGTAATTAAACCAACCATGCTATTTACAGGGGAGAGACACAGTAGCAACCTTCCTTGATGATAGAAAGTCTTGTATGACCTCACCACCTTGCACCTGTGTTCTCTCCGAGAATTCCAGCTCCAGGTAGCCTCAAGTGAAGGGATGCTTCACTGAGAAATCTGTTTGTGATGGGTAGGTGAGAGCAATCTCCATCCAGGGTCTGCATGGAGTTTCAACACAGAAAATGGGAGCTGGAAGAAGACCATGGCACCAACAAATGGGGTAAACAGAGCAAGAAAACGCTCAAAGGTACAGAGTTGGGGGTCTGTAACCAGTGCCCACCCTAACCTTCTCAAGGGTGTCTAGGAGAACATCAGTACTTTTCAGTATCTAAAAGTGACCTATACATGCAGTTGGATTCCTTATGGAACGCATCAGACCCAAGTGGGATTTCCTAAGAGGCTGTCCAGGCTTACGTAGAAACACCATGTAAGGTGTTCTGCAATACACCCACAGTCTCCAGAACTCAGGGTCACTGGTAACAGCAGAAGTGGTGTTCCAGGGTGGAGAAGCATTTCTTTCCAAAGCCATTTCAAAAAATCACTTCCAAGAAAGTATAGTGTGCCCATGGTACTTGCTGTAAACCTGTCACACCGACATACAGCAATTTAGCAGCCCCAGGGGTAACATGGTAATTGTCACCCATTATGTATATCTTCAGCTAGGAAATGGTGAGCAAGAAGGAAAGGTGAGGAAAATTATGTTTTGTATTATTGCTTTATTTATGAATGTGGAATTTTAAAGTAATGGAGGGCTTGTTTTGAAACCTCAAATTCTATCTTCATCACTACGCTTATTACTCTTAGAGAGAAAACTGCCCACAAAAATACACACATGCAGTCTAGAACTCCCTAAGGATACCAAAAGCCAACAGTGCCCATGGCACAATATTGCTAAGTCACCTATGAACCCCCTCCCACATGTGCCTTAAAACATCTGCTTTTCTAATACCTAATGTGGTGCAATGCTACATGAGCAGCTGTTCTATAGTATTCTGTCTGTAGTAAGTAGTGGTTCTAAGAGGAAATGTGTGACGTGTTTAGTACAGAAATTATCTTTTCCACAACATTTTCCATTTGAAATCCTATGGTTGGTTGGAGCCCATGGGTGGTGAGGGCCAGCTATTTCATTTTGCTCATTTAAAGGATTTTTCCCATAAACTAGGTGTGGAGAAGGATCAACTTTCAATACTGGTCTCAGTCTACTCTGGAACTAAATGAAACACAGCAATGCAATGAAAGGTAGGATTACACAGAAGTACATACTGTTACATTTTTAAAAGATAATCCTACGCAAGAATTCCTTGTATGCCAATGTTTTCAACCAATGTCCTCACTGAATCAAGAGAAGAGTTTCTGATCATCCTCGAGTGGTTACAGCACCCAGAATGCAGGCTGTGAGTCTGCAGAGGGTCAGCCAACATTCCCTGATGCAGGCAGACGATGCAGGCCGGAAGTGTTAGCTAGCAACTGTCTGCCACTTGTATCGAAAGGAGAAGTGAAAAGAAGAACCCAAATGGATTCCTTTGCTGCTGTTCTGCTTTGCTTTT
>CAJQZJ010033435.1:3400557-3421293 GCA_907164525.1 Lophiomys imhausi
AAGAAGAACCCAAATGGATTCCTTTGCTGCTGTTCTGCTTTGCTTTTCTGAGAGAAGGTCTCCCTGTGCAGCCCAAGCTGACCTTGGACTCCCCAACCTCCTGCCTCCCCGCGTTCTCAGTACCAGGACCACAGGCATGTGCCTCCACACACCGCTTTTTGTTTTTGTTTCCAGTTCAAGGTGGTTCTTCAAATTGTGTGGGCCTCCTTGTGTGGCCGCTGTTACACAAATGACTAAGGAATGCCACTGAGCTACCACCCTTGTCCTTTTAAGCATGACTCTACTTTGCCCTTGTGACAATGTTGCATTCATGTCTGGCACAGTGGTTCTCAGCCTTCCTGATGCTGTGATCCTCTAACACAGTTCCTCATGCTATAGTGATCCCCAACTGTAAAATTATTTTCCTTGCTAATTCATAACTGTAATTTTGCTATTGTTACAAATCAGAATGTAAGTATCTCGGTTTTCTCCTGGTCTCCAACCCTCTCCCCCTCAAGGGTTGTGGCCCACGAATTGAGAACTGCTGGCCTGGCAGGTTAAAGCGTACCGTGGTCACAATACGAATTCGCTTTCAGCTGAGCTTGGGCGAGGGCAACATGAGGCACCATATGTAGCATTTGCTCACTTCCAAACTACCCCTCCACTTGGTGAGGAACAAAGCCTCTGGAATCTGGAGGAAAGATCCACAGGTCAGATTCTTCCCACAGCTCACGGCGGGCCTGAAGATGATGTGACTGTGTCTTTTTGAGGACTCTGCTGGCCACGGCAAAATATGGCTGTGGCTGGCCAGACAGGAGAGCCCTAGAACTCTGTGCTCACCCCTTTGTTCTCTAAGTCCGCTTGCCACAGCTGCCCAGTGCTGCTCTGTGAAACACTGACAAGCACGCGGGCCACCTCAACCTCCGTGGGAGCTTCAACCTCTGGGCAGGAACTTTTTTTGGGGCGTGCTGAAACCCTTTCACTTCGTAGGTGTGCTATAATGCAAAGCAGGTGTTGGGGACTCTGTTGGGGACTCAACGAAGCCCATGAAAGGCACTTAGTCACTGCTGGTTTAGACGCTAAGTTTATGTCTTTAATTTAAGTGCACAGATGACAGATTCTACGGAGTCGATAGTATATTATTTCCCAATGTTAGCCTGTCCATATGCTTTGCTTGTATGTGCTTATGTACAATATGGCATTTTCATTAGCATGAGTGTCAAATGACTCCATGACATCTGCTTGATCTTTGCTTTTCACAATGTGAATTCCTGGAAAGTTTGCAAAAGGGCAGACAGTTCCCTGTTTGTAAAAGTGCTAGGCTGTCTGGTCTTCTTTGCTCGTTCTGTTGAATGAACCCTGAGGAAACTGGGTCAGAATCCCCCCCCCCCATACAGTCTATTCCAGGGTCTCTCAACCGTCCTTGGTATCCTTCAGGGTGGTCCAGAGAATAAGTGCCAACAATTGTGATTGAACACTTTCACAATGAACAAGCCAAACAAGTAGAAAATCACCAAAAAAAATTTTTTTGAAATAATTTCTGGGAAAATCACTAGGGAAATTCCCAAAATAACTAACCTGTTTATCTTAAATGTAGGAGAGTACCCAGCAATCCAAAGAAGATGTTTAGATGGTTGTATTGATCTATTTCCTAGTGGAAAATCATGTACACTGTGGTCACGAAGGGCCTCCACAGAGGGCAAACAAATCAGAGGAGATAGGTGCACGTCCCACATTTCTGTTCATAAGCTGTGGTGCTTTAGAAAGTCACTTAGCCTGAACCATAGTTTTCTGTTGCTAAATTGGGGAAATTTATCTTCCCTACCCATCTCCCAAGATTCTGGGGAGGATCAGATAACATTCTAAGCAGGAAAACTTCATAAACTCCAGTTCAGTGGTTTTCAACCTTCCTAATGATGCCACCCTTTATATAGTTCATGTTGTAGTGACCCCCCCAACCACAAAATTAATTTCTACATTATTTGATAATTCATATCTATAATTTTGATACTGTTATGAATCATAATGTAAATATCTGTGTTTTCTGATGGATGGTCTTAGGTGACCCCTGTGAAAGGGGTCATTTGACCCACTGGGGTTGCAATCTACAGGTTGCTAACCAGTTCTGTAGACGCTCTTTCTTGGGTAGTGAAACTAGGGTAGGTTTTTTTAAAAATAGCATTTAATCTTAAAGAAAGGAGAAAGAAAGGTTCTAGTTAATTTCTATTTCTGTGATAAACACCATGACCAAAAACAACTTCATATTTCACTTACAGATTAGTCTACTATCAAGGAAAGGGAAGGCAGGAACCTCGAGCAAGGAACTGAAGCAGAGATCATAGAAGAGCTGCTTGCTGGCTTGCTTCCAGTACCCCCAACTGCCACCCCACATGACCCCCCCCCCCCATTCAGCTACCTATCATATAGATAGCAGGCCCACCTGCACAATGAGCAAACAAGAAAATGTTCCATGAGCAATGTCCACAGGCTATCTGATGAAGGCAATTCCTCAGGTGAGGTTCCCTCCTTCTAGGTGTGTGAAGCTGGCAACTAAAGCTAATATGAGAGAGACTGGGTATGAGATGAGGGAATTATCTTGTAAGATTGTGTTCTGAATGTTAGAAGGCTATCACCATGGTTAACAGCACCGGAAAAGGATGGAGGAATCGTAGATGGAGTTCCTGTCCAGGAGGCATGGGACTCCACTGCCATCATACAATAGCACATGGGTGGAGAGGACACATTGCTGGGGATAGAAGACATGCTCTACCTCTGGTGTCTCTGATGCTATAAAGAGTGAAGATGGCAGAAACACATGCACACAGCAGCCACCATGATGGCCACGTACTGAATCAACACAAGAGGCAGAAACCTGAGCTAGTTCACCTGGTCTGTCTCGCCATGTGGCCATCTTCAGCCCTATTATGATATTGTAAGAAGCCTTCAACAAATGAGAGAGTCATGTTCTTCCACCTCCCAGCCTCCAGAACCATGGCCCATATAAACCTCTCAGTTAGCTTCACATTACCATCTTGAAATGGATGAAATATTAACTTGTAAGTGAAAAGGCTTATCATGGATCACAGAGATTACTGTTCAAAGATGGGCAAACCCTCTGCTTTGGGTCTCCAGTTGGGGTGCCAGCATTGGGAGGAGCAAATTGTCTCATTGTCAGGGGAAAGGGAATTCCTTGCAAGAGCACATCCCATGGACCCAAGACCTTCTACTAAGCTTTGCCTCTTGGAGGTTCCAACATCTCCCAAGAGTGGTACCCTTAGATCAAACCCTCAGTAAGTGGGCACTTGTCCAAATACTGAACCTGTATCCTTTATAAATAGCCTGTTGTCGTGCAACAGCAAATACACTAAGCTAGCTGGGTTTTGGTCAGGGCTGTCTCGAATCTTGGTTTAGCTACCCAGTAGTAGATGCCACCTCCCTTTTTACCTCGTCCTAAGCCCTGTGGTAGAGGTACCTGTCATTCTAGAATGTGGAATGCAAATTGACTGTATTCCAGGCTCCCTTTTGTGAGGGAGTGCTCATGATTTTAATGGTCTTACAGCAGGATCATCTTGCTTAATGGTGTCTAGAACTATTCTCCAGTGTGTGGATTCCTAGTCTGGTAACTGTCCAACATCTCAGAGTTCTTTTGGTTGGTAGTAACTGCCTGTCTCTACCCAGACCTTTGACAACTTGCTATGAGACCCAAGGCCTCCATTTTAACTTTATTCTTCCGGGTCCAGTCTGCTATCACCAGTACAGAATTTATCACCTCCCATATTCTAGAGTTCCTACAAGGCAATGGCAGGGGTGAGAGGGGTGTCTGTTTTTGGAAATAATAACTGATGTTCAAGCTATAGTGACAGAAACTTCTGGGGAATGACATGGAGAAGCTAGTTAGGAACATTCCCAGAACCTCCAATGACTACCTTCCCAACCTACTTTCATTCTCAAAAACAAACAAACAAACAAACAAAACGGAGGGGAACACCTAAAGGCTGAGAAACACAGGAGTTTGGCACTGTAAACCACACCCAGAATCTTGCTCCAATTCCCTTCCCTCACAATCATTTCTAGTAATTTCCCCCATGTGTTGTGCACACTTTCATGAGTGCAAGGAATGCCCCTCTCCCTCAGCTTACTATCATTCTGGCCTCACCTTGGATTATCTTACTGCCATTGTCCCTGAGAGTTTAAAAGGAGACAACATCCACAACAGAACTGATTTATTTTATTATTTCCCAATATTGGTCATCCCAATTGGTCATAGCTACCTTTCGAATGGGGTAGACTCTTAGAATTACCTTAGTAAGAAAACATGGCGCCATAAAAATGCAGTTTAAAAAGCAAAGTGCTATTTCTCTATACCAAGATGGTAATACTTTCCAAATAAATTTAAAATATTAAAAGTCACAAAGCCAAACAAGTGGTAGTCTCTTTGGAAAATGGGACCAAAGGGTACATTAATTTAAGGTCTCTAATTTCTCAGGTCAGATAGTAACTGTTACTCTACCCTCCTTCTCTCATAAAACCAGGAGTCTCATAATGGCCAAGAAAAAGAAAATAGCTAATGCTGAGTGTAGAGTTGGCCCATTAATAGTTTAAGATGCAACCAGAAGATCTTATCTGGTGTTAGGACCCTAGAACTGTACTATAGATATATGTAGTGAGAATTTTTGGTTTCTTTAAAAACATAGAAATGTTATGGGAATATGTTTTTGTTTTAGTCCCAGGTGTGGACTATGGGGCTGCTTCAGATTTTCCACAGCTGCTAACTATGATTTGCCTTTTGTTCTAGCAGGGGTGTGATTTTGCCTGCTGTAGATAGTTTCTGCAAGTGTGTGACGGTTGGAATTCTGGGGACTCCTGAGAGTTTACATAAATGCCAGAGCCCCAAGACAGGTTGTTTATGATGGTTGTTCCTCCTGTTGGTGCTGCTATTGTGGTTTGTCAAGTCGTCATCATGCGCAAAGAGACGGCAAGAAGAAATTAAACATCCTGACAGCAGCGAAGATCAAATTTGCCCCAAGGAACTCAATGCTCTAAATCAGCAGGAAGTAGTCTAAGAACAACAATGCCCCCCACCCCTTTCCTCCTCTAACCTTCCTTCTCTCCTACCTAGGTTGAAGGGTGGAATATGGATGAAGGGTGGAAGAGAGTAAGGAACCCACAAAGTAGCAAATGCCAGCTACAGATACAAGGACAACCCTCCTCAGCCTCCCAGTGCTGAGCTTCAGAGAAGATTGTCCTCTTCTCCCTCCCAGAGGCGGCTCATCAGCGATGTGCTGGCAAACATCAGAACATTTTTCAAAACTCTCTCATGGTTGCGATGGCATGGTAGCAGGTGCTCGAGGCAGCTGGTCACGCTGTGTCATCACTCAGGAGGGAACGGGGAGGCTGGTGTTCAGTTTGCTTTCTCTATTCTATTCAGTCTATAACCTCAGCCCACAGAATGACATCACCACATTTAGGGAGGGTCTTCTCACTTCAGTCAGCCAAACCTAGAAATCCCTCAGACATTCTGGCGATTCTAGAACTTGTTAGTCACCACTGGGGTGTCAGTGATCATTTATGAGGTGGTTATTCTGATGATCTAGAATAAACTTGTATTAGGGTTACTTTACTATTAATAATAACATCATGATAAAAGTAAAAATATCAAAAAAATGTAAAAACCATAGAGCTGGAGATATGGTATACTGGGTTCAGATCATCAGCTGCACATAAATGCTGGACATGGTAGCATGCCTGGGTACATTTGTGTCCCCAGAGCTGAGGGCATGGTGATCCTGTAGACTTACTGACCAGCCAGTCTAGCCAGAAGGACAAGCTCAAAGTTCAGAGTGACCGTGTCTCAAAAACTAAGGTGGAGGGCTTGGAAGATGACTCAGCGGCAAGAGTGCTTGCTGTAAAAGTAGAAGGAACTGAGTTGAAATCCCAAGCACAGCACACTTAAAAAACTAGACATGGCTGCAGTGTCTGTAATCACAGGGCAACTGGGGCAGAGGCAGGAGGATCACTGGGGTCAGCAGCCTAGCTCCAAGTTCACTGAGAGACCACCCTATCTCCATGGAACAAGGCAGAGAGCGACAGAACAGAGCTATGATGTCCTCCTTCTGCTTCTGCGTGCACATACATGAGCATGTACGCCTGCACATACACACGAGTATTCAGCACACACAGCCCCAATACAAACACATAAAAAATATATAAGGTGTAGAACAATAGAAGAAGACGATGTCAGCCCCTGAGCTTCACATGTGTACACACAGGTAAGCACAGCCACACAGCACACACACACACACACACACACACACACACACACACACACACACACACACACACGACACAAACACGCCCCGAAAAAAAAAATTACTGGGAGATCTTGAGACTGATCTTGTGTCAGGATCTAGTATAGGAAACTGACTCGTAAGTGGCCAGCTATCATGGGTTTAAAAGGATGTGGCACCTCCATTCACTACCCCCAAGGAGGCTTTTACCATGGGCCTGATTTTCTAGTCCCTGAGAGCTTTGGCTCCAGAGTTGACCTTCACCCTCACTCTTCCCCTGGCAACACTGCCTGTAGCTGGAGGTAGGGTAGCCCAGGCAGTGTTCCTGTGTCCACTTCTCACTCTCAGATCCTTGCCTGAGCCAGTCTGAAGCTACCTATGATGGAAGGGCCTGTAGACAGTCCGTGATGACTTCATCTCAATTTGGAACAAGAAACAATCTCTCCACGGGGTGCATATTTCAGGGTTTACTTTGAAACCCCTCATTAAGCCTTAACAAAACCCAAGAAGCTGATTCCAGCATTTAACATCTGCATGAGTCCTGTTGAATGGAGTCTCTCCAGCATAGAAGGCGCATATAATTTTGGATCTTCAGTGAATACACAAGATAAGCATCCAACATCTGCCTGTCTATGGATGAATGAGTACCTGAGTGGCTGAATGATGAATTGGTCAAAACACAAAATTAGCATCTCTTAAAACAACTCATGGTGGCAGGCTCTTTGTGAGGACTTGGCCTGTTCATCTCCAATATCACTCTTTAATTGCACTGAAGCAAAATTACCTTTTCCTAATTAAAACCTTTCTCCATAGAAAACGTTTTTTGAAACATGGTACCACACACCTATGATCCCAGCACCTGGAGAAGCTGAGTAGATGGAGAATTCAAGGACAGCCTGGGGCATAAGGCTAGACCTTGTCACAATAAAACATTAAATTCAAAACAGCTTAAAAGGGGCACTCAGGATTTGTCTCAGTAACAAAGCACTTGCCTAGCCCACAAAAGCCTCTAGGTCTCAATCCTCCGTGAAAAAGATAAAAGCAACAAGACAACACTAGTTGCCGATGAAAATAAGAACTTAGTTTCTGGACTGGAGAGATGGCTCAGTGGCTAAGAGCACATACTGATCATGCAAAGGACCCGAGTTCTGTTCCCAGCACCCACATCAGGTGGCTCCAAACTATGCATTAATACCAACTCCAGGAAATTCTGATACCTCTGGCCTCCTTGGGCACCTGCACTCATGAACATACATAACTAAAAATAAAATTATGTAGAAAAAGGTTGGTCTCCATGCACAGTTATTTTAAAGCTTTGTTGAAGTTGTAAAGCATTTGGATATGTGCGGCAGGGAGTGATTCTGATATCTGGCCTATTGCCAAGGCAAAAGTAAAGCAAGAAGGTCCCACTAGCCTGAAGCTACCAAGAGTGTAATACTGTATGTAAACACTGTTCTAGCAAAGGCAGTGTGTACAGTACAGGGCGCTGGCTGCAGACTTCACACACATTCCTTACACTGTGCTCAGCATCACCAGGAATACTGGCCACAGTCCAACAGAATGAAGAAACGCCATTCTCCCTAGTTCAAGCAGTGCTCCAGTTGTAGAGAGAACGATTTAGACCTTAAATGGGCGGTGGAGGGTGCGAACAAAGCTTTCAATTAATTTCCAGTGGCTTTTTGAGTAAATATACAAATGCACCTCCTGTTATGAAAATTACATAAAATGCAAAACATTTTTGGTGGTTCTGAGCACATGGGAGGACCTTTCTGGAAGGGATTTGGTTCCTTTTCTACCCTTAATTCTTCCTGTTTGGGGATTTTTATCTACTGTGTAAACTTCATCGCCAAGCCTACATAACTGTCATTAATTGCTTAATCTCTCTCACAACTGACATTTAAAATTTCACCTAACAATAGAATAAAGCCAACTCACTGGGCTTCAGATCGCAAAGTTCTCCGGGAAAGAAAAAAATGTTGGAAAAAGAAAACAACATGTGAGCTAATATGACTGAGAGACAATCTCCTCACCAGGCTGAACTCTTGGTTTTCAAAATAGAATAAAATCTATATGCTGCAACAGCCCCGCCTCCCTCTGCAGAATTTCCCCTGCACTCTGTTTTCCCTTGGATCTGAGCAAGCACCCTGCTTTGAAGGGATACCATGGCCAGTTTACCAGATACTTTGCTGGGGTCTCCAGAGGCCCAAGACGAATAGTATTGGGAAACGGTAGAGGTACGTTACCCACTTACGGATTACAGCTAATTAGGCAGAAAAAGAGCTTGACCCACGTGTTCGTCGGTTTTCCACATCTGACAAAACGCCTGGAAAATCAGCCTATAAGGGAGAATTCATTTGAGGTCACGGCTGTAGCCGCTTCAGTCTCTGTTTGCTCAGTCTGGTTGCCTCTAACTTGAGCTGACAATGCTCATCATGGAGAGGAGCGTGGGGAGATAGAAACTACTCCTCCACAGAGGCAGGGAAGCAGAGGAAGGTGTGGTGGGGAGACAGAGAGAGAGAGAGAGAGAGAGAGAGAGAGAGAGAGAGAGAGAGAAGGAGTGTGATTACATGTACCAGACCTCAGTGGACCCTTTCAAGGGCATGCCTCCAATGACCTAACTTCCTTCCCATTATTTCTGTCTCTCCAAAACTTCACAGAGCTGTAGCCTGTGTCATACCCTCACTCAAGGCATGGAAAAGCCTTGTCTGAGACAACTACTGAACCCCGAGAGCCATCCTGAGTACCTTTTTGTCATTGTTTACAGTGACAGCTGAGACCCCTACTATATCTAGCCTGGTATGAGCATGAATAGGTGACTACTTGAAATCAAAGGTACCTGGCAAGAAAAAGCCGTTCACATTCAAGCAGGACAAATGGGGTGTCACTTAAAGCTTCCAAAGGCAGTCTGGTGGCAATGCCTAGTGAGACACCAAGAAGAGGACATATACTTATATGTACACCCAAGTCACGGTGCACAGAACAAGGCATGGGGATATCTGAACACCATAGGTAACAGACGTGAGTCACAGATATTCCTCTGCCCCAAGCAGGACCAGTGCAGACAGACCTTCCTGTGACTGGAAGAACTGGGGACCGCTTAGGCCATGCTTGGAACCTCTACTTCTAAGCAACCAGTCCAACAGTACTGGCTTGTCACTGATGAACTCAGTTAATATGGTATCTGTCTTTTTAGGGTGATCAGACCCATGGCTACTAAGGTCAAAGAGCCCTTTATTAGTTTTGAGGTTCTGTAAATCCAAAAGGGAAAGCAGAGGGTTGATGAGGATTTTGGGAAGACTACCTAGGTTCATAGGAAGACCGCCTTCAGCACTTACTGGTACAGGCTCTGCCTCATCCTGTATCACACAGGGATAATGGTCAATGTTACTCACTGGGATCACTATTAAACAAGAGCATGTGTTATAAGGCTCACGGCATAGTGCTGGCCTTTTGGGAGCCAGTAGCCAGTTATTAATATCACCAATACATGATATTACCATTACAAATTGTTATGGGGAATCTCAGTCAAAATCCAGAAATGTCTGATTATTAAAATAAACGAGTTCTGGAACCACCAAAATGACTAACTCACAAGGGGCAAATTTTTTTTTTATTTATTTATTGTGTATACAGTGTTCTGCCGGCATGTACACATTCACTCCAGAAGAGGGCACCAGATCTTAATGTAGATGGTTGTGAGCCACCATGTGGTTGCTGGGAACTGAACTCAGGACCTTTGGAAGAACAGCCAGTGTTCTTAACCTCTGAGCCATCTCTCCAGCCCATGGGGCAAATGTTTTGCAAGCTGTTGCCTCTCTTGTTGAATGAACTCTTGGGCTGAAATCCTGCGTGACTGCATAGCGACAAGAACGCACATACCCAAAAGTACAAAATCCCTCCGGATTTTTACAGAGGACTCTGACTCCTTACTGGGGGATTATCATAAAAATCCCAAAGAACACTGTTTTCACCCTCTACCTACAGCAAACAGGCAGAGCTGGTAAAGCCTGGTCTCAAAGCCAGATTTTTTCCCCAAATCCTTTTTTTCCTGTACCACCTTACCTCGTGTGCAGAACCCTCCAGGGGGAATGCACTAACATCCACCAATGCAGTTTTCACTTCTAAGGGATAAGGCACACCACAACAGGAATGCCTGTAGAGCTGGGGCGGCACTTCCACTTAACTGCTCATTCTCTTTAAAGAGCCCTTTGCTATTTGTAACCATCAACAGCTCCAACGTGCAGGTCCTACTTAATAGTCATTTTACAAATGAAGAGCTGGAAGCTGGGAAACTGAGCTATCCCACTCCTCTGAGCACCGCAGGCACTCACAACACTACCTGGACAGGAGGAATCGGTGGCAGTGAAATCTACCTCGAGAGCCTCTTGGGCGTCCCCCACTGCCTGGTGGCACAATTCAGCAAGGAGGCCTTTCTGTATGCCCAGGGCCAGGTTTCCTCAGGCCATAATCACCAGACTCCTGTCCCTTGAGGCAATACCAGCAGAAACTATAACTTCAGCAGAGCCCTGATAAGCAATATGAATAATGTATACCATGTAATGGGCCTCTAGTTATTCGAGGGAAATGGGGTTAGGACGGGCAGATTAGACCTTAATATTTGCAGCTGACTTCCAGGACACAAGTCTCCATGGGCAATTGCCGGTCCTTGTCAAAGACCTGTCACAGGCTTTCTTTGGAAAGAAAGCCAAGCACTAACAGCTATCTTTGCACTGTTGGTTGCAGACATGTTTGTATTGGAAGATACATCATCTCCAAATAGTAAGGCACTAAGATGTCTCAGCCTACTGAAAGACCTTTGAGAAATCAGGACACCTTTTTCAATTAGGACACTTCCAGTCGGCTCACTCTTGGTCC
Source organism: Lophiomys imhausi (assembly GCA_907164525.1). Classification (NCBI taxonomy): domain Eukaryota; kingdom Metazoa; phylum Chordata; class Mammalia; order Rodentia; family Muridae; genus Lophiomys; species Lophiomys imhausi. The sequence goes on from CAJQZJ010033435.1 coordinate 3,411,699, forward strand.
TCCAGCCTAAATAAAGCCTGCTCTGGTCTCATTAAGTCCTTACTTAATTAGCTCAAATAGAATCAGGATTTAGTGCTGTACCATCAGTGTGGTCAAAACCTCATCCAACCAGCTCTGTAAATTACGATCGTATGCATCATGGTGGCACTGTACCATTGCCAGTGTGAATGACAGCTGCTGCCATTGCACACTGACAACCCCCCTAACTCTGGTCCTGATGGGCCCTCATTGCCTCCCTACCACTGGAGTTACAGGCCAGTTTTCATGCTTCACCTTAGGTTCTTAGAGAGACTAAAAAGTACTGTTCACAACGGAAAAACAGATTTCTGTAAGAAAATTACACATATACCTAAGGTGGGATACTTAAAGCTCATGTGGTCACCCCAAATATCTGGGAAGAGAAGTTTTGCTGTGCAAGAAAGACTATTTCTGAGCTGGGCGTGGTGGCGCACGCCTTTAATCCCAGTACTTGGGAAGTAGAGGCAGGCAGATTTCTGTGAGTTCAAGGCCAGCCTGGTCTACAAAGTGAGTCCAGGACAGCCAGGGCTAGACAGAGAAACCCTGTCTCGAAAAACCAAAAATAAAAAAAATAAATAATATTTCTGAGCATTTAACATGTTAGAAAACTGACCTTCACAACGTATCCTTCTCCTCTCTGCCCTTCTTGTTCCCCTTCAAACAATTATTTGGTTTTTGAACGTCAGGAGTTAATAATACCCACATACTTATCCTTTACTTACCTGATGTCAAGGCCAAACCTGCCCAGGAAAAAAAAAGTCCTCCAGAAAAAATCTCTATGGGAGATATTTTCTGGGGCGGACTGAACGAAATTGATGCCTATTAATTTCACAAACTACCTTGCGGCATGAAACTAAGCAACATTAAGTCCTCACTGCCTGTGTTTACACACATTTCCCTAAAGCCATATCATCCTGCCTGTGCCTACGCAGGCTCAATGGCTTCCAGATAACATCCGGTGGCTCTCTCTCCTCTTCCTGCCCTCACAAGGTGGTCAGAATCTAATCGAACACAGTATGTCCAGGTGCATGGAATTACCTGTGCCTTCTGTCTAGTTCTATGTGCGACTTAAAAATCATGCTTTATAGTCTCCGCAAAGACAGACACAATAGTCACTCTGCTTTGTGAAGATTAAAAACAAGGGCCAGGCCATTTACCATCCTGGGTGGTTATCACAACCAATGCTTTTCTGTCTCCTTTGTCCTCCCTTCTGCCCTCTCCCTTCCTCCTGAGCCTAATGAGAACCTGCAACTGATAAACAAGGCTGCTTCATTTGCAAACCAATCACACTGGCTCCATGCTGTCACAGAGCTGAAGGCTGCTTGGTTGAATTCCAAGACTTCATTGTTTCTTGTTTTGTGGCATATGGAAGACAGAATATGGAAAGATGTGGAAATAGAAGATGCTGTGATAAGAAAGAAGCCTGGGGGAAGAAGAGATGGCTCAGATGGCTCTGTCTGCTCTTCCAGAGGACCGAGGTTCAATTCCCAGCACCCACAACTGTCTGTAACTCCATCCAGTTCCACCTTACACAGGTATACATACAGGCAAAACACCAATGCACATAAAATAAAATAAATTTTTAAAAATTAAAAAAAAAGAAAAGAAAGAAAGGAAGAAAGAAAGAAGCCTGTGTGAGAACACGGGATTCTGACACCATTTCCAATATGGCTGCTGCTTTTGCTCCAAAGACATTCTCAGGGTCCTTTCAAAGATGACTGTCTTCTATGAGATTGTCTGTTTTCCTAAACTTTCTTTTTCTGAGGGTGTGGTGTGTGTATACATGTCTGTGTGGGGGTATTTTGTAAATGTGCAGATGCTCTCAGAGGCCAGAAGAGGATGCTGGATTCCTTGGACGTGAAGTTATGGGAGGTTGTAAGCCACCTGATGTGGGAGCCAGGAGCCAAACTTGAGTGTACAAAGTACAGCAAGAGTTCTTAACTTCTGAGCCATCTCTCTAGAACCTTCAATCCAAGATTTTTGTTTTTTACTGGCACTAAGAAAGGAGAATGGATCCACAAGCGATTATAAATATGTCCATGAAGCATGCAATCCAATGTCCTGGAGTTTTGAAGGTGTCATAGAGACACCTTATGTGGCAAACACCCACTCTGCAACTGGGAGAATGATGATTATAGGGTTCTGAAAAGAATGGTCCGAGGATTTTTTTTTTTAAGGTTTTTCGAGACAGGGTTTTTCTGTGTAATAGCCCTGGCTGTCCTGGAACTCACTCTGTAGACCAGGCTGGCCTTGAACTCACAGAGATCTGTCTGCCTCTGCCTCCCGAGTGCTGGGATGAAAAGTGTGCGCCACCACCATGGCCAATTGGTCCAAGGATATATTACTTTATAAAAACCAAAACATCATGACACCCTATGGGGGATAATTTGTTGTCAAGTGACCTGAGGAAAGAGAGGAAACTGGGTTTAGCTAGAGAAGTAGGAGGGGAAGGAGGCCAGGTGAGCAGCTAAGGGCGGGTCTAGAGGTAAAGGCCAGAGGGCAGGCGGCATTCATGGATTACATCAGAGCCCTATTGAGAAGCTGGAGGTGGTCCGGTAGCAAGCACAGATTCACGGGAGTGGTTTGCCCTTCTTTCCCCCAGAGGACTGACCTCTAAAAACTTTAAGTAGAGAATGTGAGCCTTAACCACAGGCTGCCGCATCCAGCCACAGAAGTCACAGAGATGAAATTTATGATAGTCGCTGGCCAGGGACAACAATAGGGGAGATGGCGCAGCCTCACTTAACAGGTCTCCTAATCTGTATACCTCAGGCTCTATTTCTTGCTGGTTTTCCCAGGCTCCCTTCCACACTCCTCTTTCCCTTCTAATATTTGTCAAAACTGAGCACAAATCCAACAAGTGCTTGCAAGGTCTCCTCAGGAAAGAGACATACTTTCTCTGAGCACTTAGCTTCCTTACTGATGGAATATCAAACCTACTGCGTTATTACAAAAATGAATTTAGTGGATCCATGGAAAGGCCTCAGAGGAAGGCCTGAACCATGGGACTTATATAAATGCTGCTAAGCTTCTTGCATGATAACTGTTAACTTCAGTTTAAAAAAATAATAAAACAATCATGTACTAACGAGAAAAGCCAGCTACAGAAATGGTGTGGTAAGAGTTAGCTTTAGGTGCTGGGTGTGGTGACGCAGGCCTTTAATCCCAGCACACGGGAGGGAGAGGCAGGTGGATCTCTGTGAGTTCAAGGCCAGCCTGCTCTATAAAGTGAGTCCAGGACAGCCAGGGCTACACAGAGAAACCCTGTCTCGAAAAACCAAAACAAACAACAAACAAAACAACAAACAAACAAAAAGAGTTAGATTTAGACAACTTAGATTTGAAGATTTATTACAAAGATGAGTCTAGAAATACAGGTTCTACATTTCTCATTGTAGCAATTGACAAGTCAATGTGATAAAATGTAGAGTGTGAGACAGAAGTGAACTCATGATTTTTTCCCCTTTTTTATTTTATTTCATATATTTTAGTTACAGAGACCATCTGTAAGTCTACTGAGTCCCCTTGACTTGTTTTGGTTTTGTTTTTTTAATTAAACATTACCCTTGGGACTGGAGAGATGGCTCAGTGGTTAAGAGCACTGTCTGCTCTTCCAGAGGTCCAGAGTTCAATTCCCAGCAACCACATAGTGGCTCACAACCATCTATACTGGAATCTGATGTAGGGGTACATGCAAATAGAGCTTATATATATATATATTATATATATACATATATAATATATATTATACATATATATTATATATAATCTTTTTTAAAAGAGTATACATATATATATATATAATCTTTTAAAAAAAAGATTACCTTGGCTACTAGATTAGTAGAGGTTCACAAATTCATTCCAATTATTGAAATGTGTGTAGTTTCTTTTATAAGGAAGGCCAGGTGTGGTAATGCTTCCCTGCAATCTAGTGCTCAGAGGGCTGAGGCAGGAAGATCAAGAGTCAGGGACCAGGTGAGCTGGCTCAGTGGGCAAAGGTACTGGCCAAAAGCCTGGCAGCCTGAATGCACTCCCCAGGTTCTACATGGTGGAAGGAGAGAACAGACTTCCTTCAGGTTGTCCTCTGATTGCTACAAGTGCATGGTGGCACACATACACACACATGCACACACTCATTACATATATCAAATGCAATAACAATGCTATAAAAGCGTTCAGAGCAAGCCTTGGCTTAATGTCACTATCATCAGAGAATGGGGGGGGGGTGGAGTGGAGAGGAGGGAAGAACCAGATAAGCAGCGTTCCCCTTTCCTGTCTGAAATGTAAACAGTGATAGATCCTTCCTGCTGCATTTGACCTTCAGTCAAGCAAACACTGGCCCAGCGAGTCTCAGAATAATGAGACTGAGAAAGTAATTGTGTTCCGGTTTACATTTCCCAGACTGGCCTCACTCCAAGGACTATTCACCTGATTTTGTGCCCCTGGCTCCCAAATCAAAATCAGAAGAGTCGATTTCCCTCAAATGGAAGTTACTCATCACAGGCCCCAGGGGAGACTTTAGAGAGCCTTGTGGCCCTGAGAATGAATGCGGCTTCAAACAAACGGGGTCACCTAGGACAGAAGCAAAGAGGGATAAAACAACTCAAAACTGTCTCCAAAGGCTATGTAGCCACCAAGCCCGCTGGGAAAGAGGACAAAGAGAAAAACAAAGAGAAAGGGCAAAAACAAGTCATGGTCCCAGGAAAAGATTAATTGAACAATGGCTTTGAAGTCGGTCAGCCTTTCCACAAACGTACTATGATATTCAATTAACTCAGCTTGCTGTAAAACAATGTTAACCCTTCCTCCACAATAAGCAGCACCATAGACTACCACTAAGACACACCACAGGTACAGGATGTACTGTCATAATGAAGTACACCATGCATAAAGAAGCATGAAAGAGGGGGACAAGGCTCATAACCACATGCAATGATACTGGAAAACCAGGCCCCTGCCTACCTGGGAAACTGTTGTCCATCTTTCTCTCACTTGAGTCAGCCTGGGATTCTCTCCCCCCACAGGCTGATGTCCTTGGGCTCTAACACAATAAGAGGTCTCGTCCTGTGATCTGTGCCTCTAACTCAACTCAAGAGAAGAGGAACCCACTGAGCCACTAACCGAATGGATCCCACAGCCGGAGAAACCCAGCAACCTGGCACTCACCGAAAAGATGTGTAACAACCTAAGGCAAATCTGACCTGCCACATAAAGCAAGCTGGAGGTAGAGGGATGGCAGGCCACTGTAGAAAGGGACTGGGGTGTCCTCTGAGCTCTGCAGAATACAGGAGGGGAAAGGGAGAGCAATTAACAACTTCCAGGGTCCCCTGGGACCTATGAGGGGAGTTCTGCTAACTACAATGGAGAGGGGGGAGAAGAGAGAAGGAGAGGGAGAGGGAGAGGGACACAGAGAGAAACAGAGAGGTTGATTTGAGGTCCTAGGTGTCCCACCCAGTCCTCTCCCTTCCGTGGTCACCATTGTTGGAGGGAATAATTTGTGTGAAAAAGAGGGAGGAAAGAAGAGGTGAGGAATGGAAGGAGGGGAAGAATGACTGAGCCTTACCGACAGAGCTGTTGAAATGCACATGAAAGGAGGGGCAGGGAATAGGGAAATAAGGAAAGGAAGGGAGAAGTGAAAATGGGAAGAGTTAAGCAGAAACAAGGAAGTTGTTGGTTCAAAATCATCTCCTCTCTTCTCTGCAAAACCCGTATCTGACATAACCGTGAAGCTACCTTAATGACACCCAGAGAGCCATTTACTCTTAACAGCATGCTTTTAAAACATACTCCCCCACACCCCATCTGTCTCTCCCCCACCCCCACAGCCCCTCCCCCCACTTCAGGTCACTGACAGACTGGTGAACTACAGCAATTACTCCTCAGTTTCTACTTGAGAACATAGGCCAAGGGTGGAACACAACAGGGTGACAGCCATAAAGGCTCTTTTTACAAATTTATTGCTACACTTAATTCATATCAGTTGCACATATTAGTGGGTTTTGCCGCAGCATGCTCATTCGTGTATAAGCTGCAGTTTGGTTGGACCCATTTTCCCAACCACCCATTGTACGCTTCCTCTATCCCTGATCTTCCCTTAGCATCCCTAGTTGTCACTCTACTACTTTGAGGACACATGATGGATGAGAGAAAACCCACAGTACTTGTCTTTCTGAATCTGAGCTATTTTTTTTTAACACAACGACCTACGACTCGATTCATTTTCCCTACGACTCGACTCATTTTCCTGCAAACGATGAGACTTCATTCTTCTCTGTACTGAGTAATATTCCACTGGGTCTGTGATCCATGTTTTGTTTGTTTGTTTATCCATTCATCTGCTGATGGACACTCAGGCTGATTCCATGGTTTGGCTATTTTGAGTAGGGCCACAATGAGCATAGGTGGGCGGTTCGCTGCTGTATCCCGACTTCATTGCTTGCAAATACACCCAGCCGTGCACATACATCTGCGTCACGCAGCCAGGGATGCTTTCTATGCTTCCTTATAATGTCCCGGGGACTCTTCGAAGCAGGTGCTAAGAGGCTAGTTAGTTAGCTGCGCGGCAGTCAAACAAACAAGCAACATCTAAACTCATGCAGGAAGAGAAACTTTGCAAAGCACATCGGCCACAGAAGGGGCAACATATTGTCTGCTTCGTAAAGCAAGCGTGGCAAAAAAAAAAAAAAAAAAATGGGGGGGGGTAAGCTATGCCAAGATGAACATATGAAGAAAGGCCGGGAGGGAAAGACCGGAAGGCTCCAGGAAGCAAATGGCGCATGCTCAGGCCAGCCTGCAGAGTAGAACTGCAAAGCCCTTCCTTCCGTGGGTTTCATGTTACAGATGGAGCTTGCGCTAGAAAAGCCTGCTAAAGGAGTGTGGGAGCAGGTGCTATGCAAATGTGTCGTAAAGGACTAGACACCTCTTGGCACGGCGTTTTGGGGTTTTCCCTCAGCTCACCAGTCCATCCCCATTCTCGCGAGTGCTTCCCCTTTATTACTGTTTGTTTCTGACCGTGTGTCTGTGGTCCAGTTCTTTGCCATAGGGTACAACAACCTCAGAAGGGACCCAGGTCTGCTCCTACAGCACAGCCCCAAGATGTAGTCAGCCTATGGCCACCAAGTTCTGCAGTCTGCAACACGACCATGCCTGGCCTTCGGCCTCCAAGCTCTGGCCTGAGCCTCCAGCTCAGGGTGGAACCCACCAACTGCTGGGAGGATAAACCGCCCAGCTCCAAATCCCTGAGGGGCAGGTCCTGTCTGAACCAACCGGCCTGGAGAGTGCATGCAGTGTTCCAGGGCTGTAAGTCTGACAGCCTCTCAAATTTCCCATATACTTGCAGGGAAGTTTCCCACTGTCTCTTGACTATATATATATATATATACACATATTTTAAGGTAAGTTTACAAACATCTAAGTGATGTCAAAACTCCAGTCAAATCCTCTACATATTGTATACATTTATTCACACTGACTCTTTGAAAGTCTCAAGGCAGATTTACATGGGTGACCAAGTTGAGAACAGCAGAAGGTAGAGGTAACAGATAAAGCAAAGGAGATCGCGCGGGGCAACGAATGCTTCTTGCCCAGTAGCACTTACTCATTATGAAATTTTTATGAGCCAAGTGACACACAGCCATGGACTATTAAATACAGAAGTTATGAAATCATTAAGTTCCATTAGGAGTCAAAACAAAATATAACTGATATGCACACATATAAATGTATGTGTACATAATGGATAGACACCCTACGTAAATATCTGCACGTTTAAGGGAAAAAACGATTTGTTGTGTTCTTGAGAGTGGCAACCTTGATAATACTTAAGTTGCAAGATGAAAAGATTGTTTAGCATCTAAACCAATCAAGGCTGTAAGGACATTTCTGCTGCTTCTCCCCCAGCCCTGGGACATCTTTGATTGACAGTTTACCAAAGGAAGAATTCCCAGTCATTTGGTGCAAACAGTGACATTATCAGGTAAGCCAGTGAATGCTCGGGCTTGGATGAAGTCATCTGATGCAGTCTAAATTTTCTACAGTCAAATGGTCTCTACTGTTCTCATCCTGTCTTAAGTTACTCACCAGGGTCATGACACTTGGCCGCAGAAACCAGCCTTGTCCTTCTCCTGTCTATGAAGTTTGCTCTCAGCCTAGCTGACCCTCAGCTTATTTCTTACTTTATTAATTTATTTGTTTGTTTTTTAAAGACAGGGTTTCTCTATGTAGCCCAGGTTGTCCTGAACTAGCTTTGTAAACCAGGCTGTCCTCGAACTCGTAGAGATCCGCCTGCCTCTGCCTCCCAAGTCGTCTGGCCTACAACCACATTTCTTACAGGAAGGAACAGGAATCATACTGTGATTTTGGGCAACAAAAACCTACCACTCTCTGTGGTGATACCTGTGGGGACTCGGGAAATGGAGGCTTATGAAAAAACACCTCTTGCTGGGAAAATGAAAGCAACTTGTGGGAGATATCTAAGATGGTGCTGGCTAGAAGATGCTGGGGAGAACTTGAAGCTGGATCGTGGGTATAGCTGATTGGGTGAGCAAGACTTCCATACTCGTGACCAGTGCATGATTACTATGTTACCAGGCTTGTGCTATGTGATGTAATAGAATGACCTTTAATGTGATTGGCCCAGGTAGCCTCATGTGGAAACACCCATTTGGTTCTGTACATAAGCCAGGGGACAAAATGTTAAAAACGGGAAATGCTTAGACATCACCCCTGTCAAGTCTGTTTGTCTTCAGAATGAAGGCTGGAGTTCGCGTGGGCAGCACACTCACCTTTCCCTGAGAACCCCCTTATGTGATGATCCCCTTGTCGGGAGTCACTACAGACACCCACCAATCTGAAGTTCCTAAGTCCTAACTCACCTGCCATGCAAGAAGCTTCTAAAATTATAGGTGAAGTTTTAGAATCCTCTTGTTTTTTAGAAAAGCCCACAGCTGTTTTTAGATTCTCAAACACAGTGGTTGTAATATGGAAATTACATTAACATAAATCATTTGCATTAGTCTTGTAATTAATGTAAAATAAATATAAACTCACATAGACTCCACTATTAGCTGTGGGACTGAAAACAAGCTCCTCAGGCTGTCTGAGCCTTAGCTTCCTTTTCTAGAAAAAGAAGGGTATATATAGTACCTGACGCATGTGACATATGGCGATTTGTGCCAGTGTCCAATCCTCCACAAAGTAGAAGTATAATTGCAAAAACAGCGAAATAATACAAAAGCATGAATGAAAACTAGGAGAAGCAGCAGGAGAACGGACATGGAGGGACTCAAGAGGCCGAAAGGAAAAGGACTCAGAAGAGCAGCACATGTTCAAAAATATTAAAAACCAACACTGAGAACTGTGGTGTATGCAAATGATAAAGATAAACCAAATGGAATTTTTAGAGTTTATCTCCTTAAGAGGAGATTACATACAACAAGAGAAACCATGAACTGAACAATGGGTAAATAAAAGATATAATAAGGTCAGACATGTGACCATTTGAGGGCCAAGAGGAAAGATGGAGAAAACAGGATACACACACACACACACACACACACACACACACACACACACACAC
>CAJQZJ010033435.1:3421303-3455669 GCA_907164525.1 Lophiomys imhausi
ACACACACACACACACACACACACACACACACACACACACACACCACAGGGTTGTCACACATACAATGACAATAATAATAATTTGGAAAAAAATTGTTAAAGTTAAAAAACAAAATAACTGACAATATACATTGCTAAGTCAAAAATTCTTTTGGAGTTTCTCCTTGTTTTTCCACTAAAGGAATGCTGGAGTACACACAAAAGTTATAGCTAAGAGAGCCTTTAGCAAACATAACATTAAAAAAGAATGGCTCTCACATTCCACCACAAGAAGGTACGGAAGATAAATAAATAGAACCAGGAAGCATTTAGTGTACTGGTGTGCTTAGGGTCAAGCTATGTGTGCCTGACTAAGCAGGCCTTTGAGGAGCAAAGGGGGGCTTCAGAATGGATTAGGAAAGGAAGTGGCATTTTCTATTGACAAGCGACAAGAGCTCAAAACACAAGACGATTTAAGTTAAAGCAAAGTTCAGTTTGGTGTTGACTCTGGAATACCAGGAGTCTGAAGCAGAAGGATTGCCCGAGTTCAAGGCCAGCCTGGGCTACATAGTGAAACCCAGGCCAGCCTGGGGTACATATCAAAATCTCAGAGGGTTAAAGGCGCTTGTTCTGCAAGCCTGGCAACCTGAATTCAATAGCCTTGAATCAATGCCCTGAGCCCAAAGGAGAAGAGTCCGCAAGTGCAAGGCTCCTACGGCACAACAGAGGGTAAGATGGGAGAGAGAAAACCAACTTCCAATGAGCCATTCTCTAACCTCCACTCACACACAGTGGCACATGCATACACACACACATATAATAATAATAAATTTTAAGAAAGCAAAATTTCAAAAGATACATTTAACCACTAATCAAAGAAATCCTTGTAACTATAAATGAAGAGTTAAGCAAGTCAGGAGACAAAGGTGAGTTTTTCAAAACAAGTGAAGAATTCAATTTTCTAGGAACATGCTGCAGCTATGTGTGTATATATATATATATATATATATATATATATATATATTGACACCACCTCAAGGTGCACAAAATAAAAAGTTGAGGAAAAGAGAGAATTGACAAAACCCTAACTATGATGGGTACTCAAGCACACTCTCTGTAATTACAGAACTCAATTTTATTTTGTTTATTTATTTATTTATTCATTTATTTATTTTGCTTTTTTGAGATAGGGTTTCTCTGTGTAGCCCTGGCTGTCCTGGAACGTACTCTGTAGACCAGGCTGGCCGTCCTGGAACGTACTCTGTAGACCAGGCTGGCCTGGAACCCAGAGATTTGCCTGCTTCGGAGTCCAGAGTGCGGGGGATTAAAGGTGTGTGTCACCTCATTTGGCCAGAAATCAATTTTAAAGGAGTTAAAACTGTGAAATACCTGATCACTGAACACACTCAACATGACCTAATGAAAACAAGGAGTTGCTTGCTCAGCGGCTGTAGCTTCCATTGGGTCTCAGCATAGTATGCTAATGCAGAAGGCATTTCCCGCCAGCAGGGCGGGCCTCCGGTGGGGCCTAGGGCTCTGTAAAGCACTGAGATCACATTACATAGGACTACCTCCGGCCTTCATTAAAAGAAAGCCCAGGATGTCTGAAAATACAGAATGACACATCTAAGTACCTTGAGATTTACAAGATGGAAAATGAAAACCATTTTGAAAGAGCCAGCAGAATACTGCCCATAAAAATAAAGCCGTGGAATGCAGGTGTGCACAATCACCACCTCGTTCCTGGTTGTTTGAGAATTACAAACACTGAAAAAGTGAAACTTTCAGTATTATCAGATGCTGTGATTGTGTATACAGGAACCATAAGAGATTGTTCAGATAAAGTACAATTCATTTAAGCTGAGGACTTCTGGATATAAGATCATACAACTACTTGAATATTTCTAGGCTACAGTCCAAAACAAACGACAAAATAAACTTAAAAAAAAAAACCATGATATCCAACAGAATTAAAATATTTCCCCCTAAGAATAAATCTAGTAAGATATTAAAACTTCTACACAGAAAACTATGTTTTATTCAGAGAAAAGTGTGTGTTACCAGGCCAGCGATCAACTTCAGGTGTTTTCCACTATTGCTTTCTGAACGTATTTTTGAGGCAGGGTCTCTCACTGAAGCTAGAGCTCAACTGTTGGCTCGATTGGCTGGCTGTCAGATCAGTCTCAGGGATTCTCCTCAATCCTGGGATGAAAGGTAAGCAGTACCTCCTCAAGATCTTTCCACGGGTGCTGGGGTATCCACATTCAGGTCCCCATACTTGCACAGCAGGCAACTTACCTACCGAGCCCCATCCAAGCTATTCAGAGAAATCTTACCGAACCTAAATAGAGAATGTGAATTTTGTGGTTTGAAAGACTTGAAATAATAAAGATGATTTTCCTTAATACATAGATGCAATATACACTTCATCAAAAATCCCAATAGTTTTAGTCTTTGTTGCTGCTATTGTTTTCTTAGGTGAAATTTAAACTGATTCTAAAATATTATAATTGTGAAAGTTAAAGAATGGGGAATAAATTCCTAAAGAACAAAGAATAAGATATGAGGATGAGTTCTACTTGATCTACTGAATATAAACTCTTATGAAAGTACTGTGAGGCATTGGTAGAAAATTTACTAACAGAGAGGACAGACAAGGCCCCAAATAGGCCACACTCATTTGGGCTCTTGCTGTATAATAAAATCAGACCCATGGGGCACTGAGACTACAATGAAATTTCTGCTAAATTATGCCAGATTAAACATGTATACTGTATACACACACACATGTGCATATAATTTTTAAGTAAAAGTTAGCTTCCACACTATGTGATATCCAAAAATTAAATTCTAGTGAATATTAGATATAGACGTGGAAGTTAAAGACTAAGCTACCGGCCCCAACGTAAGGGAAAAGGAATCTGCAATGAATCTGGCTGTTAAAATGAAATGGTGTGATAGTGGACTCTGTAATCCCAGCACATCAGAAGTGCAGGCAAAACGAAACGAGGAGTTTCAGGGTTAGGCAGCGAGATGGCTCAGTGGATAAAGCTGCTTACGGACCAAACCTGAGAACCCAACTTGGATTCCTAAGACCCACATAGTGGAAGGAGACCACTGACTCCTCAGAGTTATCCTCTGACCTCTGTATAATAAATAATGAGAGAGGAACTCATTAAGGAACTGAGAGAAAAAAAAAGGAAATGAAGATTCTCTCACATTTAAACAACGGACTCATCTCTAGAACTTTTCAAAACTCTTACATGTCAGAGTCAAAGCACAAAACAACTCAGTTGAAAACAACATTTAGGCAGCCACGCCACAAAGTATTTCAAAATGGCCAATGAGTGTGTGAGAAAGGAGTCAGCTTCATCAGTTGGAAAATAAGTTAATTCTGCCTCTCGGTGTTACTACAAATCTACGGAAAGAGTGTGCTCGACTGGTGCCATGAAACAGCTACAAGCTGCAGACTCAGCATCCATGAGACCCCCCCCCCAATGAGCCACCAAGGTTTCACCAACAGTATAACAGTTAAGCAGTGGAAAAATCAATTAGAGTACATCCATTAATGGTTTCTACACAGCACCGAAAGTAAACGACTGGAGACACAAGCAACAGTATTTACGAATATCACCAAGCAACACAGAGACAGACCCATGGCTCCATTTTGTCCCTTTCTCAGAGAAGCAAAAATGAAAACATTAGTGAACGAAAATGTCATGGTTTAGGAGTATGTTCTATGTTGGAAAACAGAAGGGAAGCAAAGCCATGTTTTGGTTTTGTAAAGGAGTGAAGGATGGCTGTGTGTTTGTTAATAGTCCCCTTTTCTGGCCCAGTGTGGAGTTTGTTAATAGTCCCCCTTTCTGGCTGGGCGCGGTGGCGCACGCCTTTAATCCCAGCACTTGGGAGGAAGAGGCAGGCAGATCTCTGTGAGTTCGAGGCCATCCTGGTCTACAAAGTGAGTCCAGGACAGCTAGAGCTGTTACACAGAGAAACCCTGTCTCAAAAAACAAACAAAACAAAAGAAAAAAAGTCCCCCTTTCTGTCCTGGTGTTAGTTATAAAGTATTCATCTTGTGGCAAATTCTCATATTCTGCCCCTTATTTTGTGCTATTTTCTATATACTTAACAAGTTAGAAATGCCTGACCAAACAGTTCATATGCACATACAACAGAAAGATTCAGCAGTAACTACGCATAGTAAACCTGGCAGTGGTGGCTCACACCTGTAATCCTAGTACTTGAGGGGCAGAGGCAAGTGGATCTCTGAGTTCAAGGCCAGCCTGGTCTACGGATTGAATTCTAGGACAGAAAAACCTTGTCTCAAAAAACAAAAACAAAGCACAAAACAGACAAAAACCCATGTGTGGTATCTCCAGTGGAGAACAGAACCGCTTAGTTTTTTCTTTTAAATTGGCAAACTTCCCCACTTTGGCCCATTATTTTGAATAGTTTTGTTTTTCCATTTGTTTTCTGTTTTTGACAGTCTATGTAGCCTAGGCTGAGCATATGTCACCAGGGATTATTTTTGACTATGTTTTTGAAGATTTTATTTATTTTTTTTTTACCATTGTTGAGCATGTGTGTCTTTGTTGAGTATATACCATATGTGTTTGAGTGCCTAGGAGGCCAAATGGGACATCCGGTCCCCTAGATCTTGAGTTACAGGCAGTAGTAAGCTATATAACATGGGTGCTGGGAACTGAACCCAGGTCCTCAGGAAGAACAGTACGGCCCATTGGCTTGCATGCATGCCTGCAGGCCTGCGTGCGTGTGTGCGTGCGTGCAGGCCTGCGTGCGTGCGTGCATGCGTGTGCGTGTATGTGTGCACGCGCATGTGCGTGATGGTAACTTGTGAGGTCAGAGGATAACTCTGAGGAGTCAGTGGTCTCCTTCCACTATGTGGGTCTTAGGAATCCAAGTTGGGTTCTCAGGTTTGGTCCGTAAGCAGCTTTATCCACTGAGCCATCTCGCTGCCTAGCCCTGAAACTCCTCGTTTCGTTTTGCCTGCACTTCTGATGTGCCGGGATTACAGAGTCCACTATCACACACATCCAGTTATCTATGGTGCTGGGGCTCAAACCTAGGGCTTTGTGCTTGCTATGCAAGCAGCTTACCAACTGAGCTACATCCCCAGTCCTAACTTCTTACAAATTACCATGAGGACCACCGTGGAACACTCCTGGCCAGTTCAAATTGGACCAGTTTCTCTTTTATCTCAATGTTCATTGTATAAAAGTTCCAAGATCTTCCAGAAACTCTCCCACACTGACACTCAGCAAGGACTCTCTTCCTGTCTGTGCATGCCCATCCTTTTCTTTCCTCTGGCCTCAGGTTAAGTGCCACTTAACCCAGGAATTTTCCTTTTACCCACTGTTACCCTAGCCCTAGTGGCCAAGACTAATAGCACAACATTTTCTCTCTTTATGAAGCCTATGCTGGCAATTTTCAGTCGTCCCCCCCTGCCCCCACCTTCCTATTCCATCCCTGGGTGGTTGATCTCAAGGGGCCACATCCAGGCCTCCCTGTCCAGTTGCTTTCTGTTGGGCTCTAATGGGTTTTTACAGCAATGACAGAAGCTGGACGGAGGGGGCAGAGGAAACAGGACATGACCATCTTTCTTGCTGTGATCTGTATTTCTGGCAGGAGGAGGCTTCCTCCAGGATGGACCACCTCCTCCCTGGCTCCAGCATTCATTTCTCTGGTGAAATCATTGCTTTGTGTCTTTTAGGCCTAATATACTAACAGCCTCCCTTGCTTTGCTTTCCCTGTTTCAGCCCAGCCTCTGTCTTCATACGTGTTCAGTAAACTCTCCTCATTTGATGGAAGCTGTGGCCCTGCACACTAGTAACTTTAAATGGATTTGTGTGATTGTTTTGTCATCTGTCTTCTAGGCTGCAAGCATCATGACAGCGGCACTTCTGACATTGACAAAAAACACTTGTTAATGATTTAGCAATTTAATGAATGAACCCCACATTAATACTTCCAAGACATAGTACAACTACTTCCAAGATGTTCCTGCTATGTTTGAGAGAGTACCAACTTATCAGACCAGGCATTTTACCACCATTGGTTGAAACAGCTTTTGTTGGCAGGAATATCTGTATTCTCTAAGATAATTTCAATTGTTCCAGAAATGGCATCTGCAAAAGCAAACTTAAAAAGATAGACTTTTGTCTTTGCAGACTAAGTCATCAATGACAGATGCTAGGTGGACCAACATGAGATACCAATGAACTCCCAACTGGAATTCTAAATATCAGAAAACAATAAAAAGATTAAGTAGAAAAAGAAGACGTCCTGCCCCCTGCCTAATTTTTCATGCCCTAGTGCAAATGACTGGGAAAGATGAACACTCAGTACGCGATGAATACACGAAGTCAAACTCAACGATTTGTTAGCATGGAGCTTACTGACATCTGTTGTCCTAGGTTTAAAGGAAGGTGATCTAGGTACATCCCCAAATCACAATGTTAGCAACACATTAAAATGCCCAGTTCAAGACCTTCTACAAGATGCACTGGAGAATTCTGAGACCAAGTCGCTAAAGTCAGAATTTTCAAACGAGGTCTGCAACTCTACTAATTTTCTGTATCACCGTTTAAAAGAAAGTGCAAAAAACCCACCAGGTTACCTACAAGCCATTGCTTGCATTGGCCAAATATTTCAAACATAAGTATGCTAGCATATGCTCTACCGGAAAACACTGGATTATAATCTGGAGAAAACCAGTCAGTAAACATCACAGTTTCGTACACACCTCAACAAAAACTTTCATTTCACAGCAGGCCAATGTAGGAACGCTTTACCCAACACTCAAACTCTGGGAAACGGTAGAGCCTCAACTCGGAAGATGTCAGAAGCCCATCCCATTTCTTCAGTCTCTTTCCTAGTCAGCCATCGATTTCTTTCACTAACTTTGGCTGTAATAAACATTCCAGTAACAAGGAGGGGAAGGTCCACTACCTCTAGCATTGTCAGCGTTCAGTATTGTCTGTAACCCTTCTCCTATGCGAACCTACTGGTTAATAGAGCAAGATCTTTCTCACACGGAAATGCCCGCGTTATAAGAGATTGCTAACTACCCTGATAACATCTTATTAAAGGAGCTTGAGAAGTAACTAAACTAGTTAGACTGAAGTTTTACGGCTAGAACGGCTAAATTCTTTTTACGAGCAGAACCAGATAACTTGCTGTTTTATGTCTTATCCCATGCAACAAAAGAATTCCGTTTTCCTTATTCAGCCTCATAGGTCATATGAATATAGGAAATGACCGCATCAACCTCTTAACAGATTGCTTCCCTGGTAACAAAAGGGTATTTTGCACCTGATTGCTGTGATTGCCCATAAAGACAGCAGAGAGTCCAAGCTAACTGTCTTCCATTTCTCTTCTCAAAACATTCAATATGTTAAACGGGGGAGGGTATGCAATACGGCATTGGATTCTTAATGAGCGAATTCCATCCGCTCATTGTCATTCTCATCTTAACTCACACTCACGGTTCACCCAGGACTCGAAGACCCCAATTGCCGAACAGGGTCAGGAAAGAGGTGTCTCTCTCCTAGTCTTGGGGGTGGGCGAATCACAACTCGAGATGCCTTCCAGGCACCCGGGAGGGGCTGCCGGCCCAGCCCAGAAGACCGGGCGGCATCCCGGGTGTCCGCAGCCAGGGCCCCGGGCGGAGCCTCCCGCAGTGCCCGGTTCTTACCCGCCAATCCGCCGCCGCCGCCCCCGTCGCCCCCGTGGCCCTTCCTCCGTTGCAGGATGAAGTAGGGGTTGGCCCGCTCGGTGATCCACAGCGCGTTGGCCAGCAGCACCTCCTCGGGATTCACCCACATGGTCCCGGTGGCCGCTGGCAGTCGCACAAAGGGTCCAGTACACCGGCGCTCACTCCCGGGCGCCCGCTCGCCCGCCCGGCCGTGGGGGCGGCGACCGCGATGGCCTTCAGCAGGCTGCGGCCCGCGGCTCCCGGCCCGCGACAGAGACCCAGCCGGCAGCCGGGAACGAGGATGAGGATGGGGACCGAGCAAGCGGCATCCTCCCCGCGGCGCCGCACTCGCCAGGCGCGCAGCCTCGCAGCCTAGCAGCCCGGCCCGGCCCAAGGCGGCGCGAGCAAGCGGCGGGGCTCGGTCTCGGGGACGCTTCGGCGTTCAAGGACGAGCTGGTGCGGGGACCCGAGACCCCCCCCCCCCGGCCGCCGCGATCTCCAGCTGCCGAGCCCGAGATCACCGCTCGCGGACCGCGCGCGTCGGGGCAGCGAGCTGGAAGGACGCTCCAGACGCGGCGAATGAATGACGACAGCGCCGCTCGCTCGCCGCGAGCCTGGGTGACCGCGGGTGGCTTCGCGCGAGCCCGGCGGGGACTGTCTGCGGAGCGCAGGGCCCCACGCCCATCCCAGCAGGGAGGACGCTGCCCACTCGCAGAGCCTGCGTGGAGCGCAGCGTGTGTGTTCAAGGCTGACGCTCGGCGGGACAGCGCCACCCCTGCCCCGGAAACGTGTGCTCCCAGGTTCCAGACCTGGCGCTAGAGGTCCGAGCCCGAGGTGGACGCAGCCAATGGTTGGTAATGTTTTTGTTTCCTGCATCCCAGGATCAAGTCACGCGCTCAACTTGTCACCGCCGATGGCCCCGCCCCCTCCATTCCATTGTAATTAAAGTGGCCCAGCTAAATGCATGACATCACTTCTTTCCTTGACCTACAGGGAGTGAGCTATAGCGAAGTTGGAAGCGGCCCAAAAGCTTAGACCAACTAATTCTCGCCACAGCTGTTCCCATATCGGGTATTAGGAGCGTTGAGGAGGACTAGCATGGCAGAACCGAGGTTTATTCAAACTAAATGAAAGGATTTTTTTTTTTAAAGAAAAGTAAATCAGAGACACAAAGACTAGTTACTCTTAACAGTTTCCGTTTCCCTGACTGCTTGGAATCCCTTATGGTCTCATCTCATCTACCTGCATATCTGATACGACTAAACACTTTCACCTAAGAGCTCAGAGAATTGCTTTTAGCAAGAGGTTTCTCTTCTCGGATGATGGGAACTTACTAGACTCTGCAACAGCCCAAACATTGGCCAATCGTGGCAACTTCCCTCTCTTCAAATAACCAAACCATTCAAACTCATATTTGTGTAACTATAGGTTGAATGTGTCTATCCACCCCCAAATTCAGTCACTGCGAGAGTATTAAATTAGTCTGTGGGGCCATTAGAGGCAATCAGGCCAACAGAGCTCCCTCCTTGGCCATGTTGAAAGACACAAAGGAAACAGCACACAGAAGCTGGGTTTATTTGTCCATCAGCTCCACCCTATGAGGAAAGAGTCACAGAACCAGCAGCAGATGTGGCCCATATGGCTGTAGACTTACTGGCCTTGGCAACTGTGAGAAGTAAGCGTCCTTCCTTTCAAAGTTACCCAGTCTCAAGTATTTCATTATACCAGCACAGAAGAACCAAGATAGGTTTTTGATGTATTTCTGCCTTTGTGTCAAGGGTTATTTCAGATAGCTGAGTGAGCACAATGCCAGCCATTCCAATAAGTCTTTGTGCCCAGCCCTTAGGTTATCTTCCCATGACCATATTCATTCATTCATTTATTTATTTACATAGCTATCCATTGACAGGTTTCCACTATGTTGCCCAAAATGGCCTTGAAATGAAGATCGTCCTGGCTCCACCTCTTGGGAAGCATAAATGAGTTTGCTTGTTGGTCTGCATTACCAATCTGCCTGGCCTCCCATCTTCAGTCTCCTTAGGAAACACTAGACCTTCAGGCCTTTGAAAATGTTTAACATATGAACAGACTCAAACATGTCGCTTTGTGGCATTGTAATTACTAAAACTACAATAACCCCTCCATGCTGAGGGTGGAGACAGTGGGGAAACCTGGGGTTAGGTCTCCCTTCTCTGAGAAAAGGATGCATTAAAGGGTCTCAGTTAATCTACAGGTTTTCTGCCCTTTGTTTCTTGGTTTCCTATAAACGTAGGATTTTTATGGCACAGTGGAAAGAAGTTCAGTTTTCTCTTATGTTTAGTAAAAACACAATAAAGATATTTTCCATTATCAATTTCTGTGTCTGTAGGAGCAACTAAGGTGTTGGGCTGTGGACCTGAATATTTGGCAATAGTTTGGCACCTTCAATAATATCGGCAAGCAAAAAGCCCATGTGTAAAAGCTGTATTTACATTTTTTTATGACTTGCAGGTGCTTCTATAGATAGCTTTTTCACTTTCTGTAACTAGTATTTTCCTTCCTTCCTTCCTTCCTTCCTTCCTTCCTTCCTTCCTTCCTTCCTTCCTTTCTTTCTTTCTTTCTTTCTAACAAGGTATCTCTGTGTAGCCCTGACTGCCTTGTAGCTAGCATTTTTCAAAGACGTTATTAAGAGACTCTACAAAGTCCCTTAATAGCATCATTTGTAACATCTTTATCCTGATCAAAGATGTGGCTTGCCTAATCCCAGTACTCAGGAAGCAGGGGCAGGAGGATCTCTGAGTTTGAGGCCAGCCTGGTCTACAAAGTGAGTTCTAGGATAGACCAGGGCTACACAGAGAAACTCTACCCTCTCTCAAAAAATCAGTCAATCAACCAACCAATCAATCAAACAAACAAACAAAAAACAAAACAAAACCCAAACAAGCAAACATGTAGCCTGACAACAAAATTTCTACATGCCCTAAAGTGCAAATTTAGCTCAGTTTTTCTTTAGTCTCTTAGCACCAATACATACATTCAATAATCCACTAATTCATTCAACAGAAAATCTATTATATCTGTAGTCTAGTTTCAGAAATTGAACAAAATATAGAAAAATCTCTGCCTTTGTGAAGATTAAAATGTAAAATTAATAATAATAATAAAACATTTGCAAAATATGCTTGGAGAACAAAATTGGACTATGAACAGAATGAACACACACACACACACAAACACACACACACACCCTTTATTTTCTAGTTTCTTGGGAAAAATAAGGCATATTTTATAGACTACCAGATACCCTACAGAAGGGCATTGCCCAAAATGGAGAAATTCCAGGGAGTTTGTGGTGACTTTGTTGGTGCCAGGCTTCTAACAGGTTTATTAGAGTCAGAGCCTGGGCCCTGAGAGTCCTAACAAACTAGGCTTAACCACTTATCCTTGTAGGCCAGTTAAACAGACAAGAGGCAGTGAAAAGAAGAGAAAGATTACTCAGTGCAGCCACACTAGGAACAGAAACAAAGATGTTTGGTGGCTTGTCCTCCTATCCCCCAATCCATGACCAGGGTGCTGACAAGCTATGAGGTTTAGGTGTAAATGAAGGAGAGGAGATAATGCTGAACTAAGGAGCCCTGGTCAGGGTGTAGTTCTGACTGTCATCATTGTCTCTGCTCCTATCTATCCTGCAAGGTGGTCTGATAAGTTATTAAACTATATGAAATCTATTCCTTGGGCACAAGTTCCTTTTCTAGCTGGCACCAGCCTGTTTCTTCCAGCATGAGCTTTTGGGAGAAATTCTAATTTCTTGGGAATCATTATTTCAAACGTAGGACATTAAAAAGGGGCGGGGCACTAGCATGTCTTTAGGCTATCTTCATTCTGGTATAACCAGGATGGTTATAAATCTTCTCTCTGTACCTCTAGTATAATGTGACTTTGTAGCAAATAAGAAATTAAATAAATCTCAATTAGGAATCCATAGAGGCCCTAACTACTCTAATGGTTCTGTGAAATAAATGAACATCTTTAATGTTCTATTCATTCTGCCTTAAAGCCCAAAGATGACTTCATTTCATATAAAGAGAAAAGCAGGGAACAGATGCTTAGATTGGGGTCAGTGATTCAACTGTGTGTATCTGTGTTGCCTTGAGCTCTCTAATTCTCCCTAGATGAGAAGAACAAACACACAAATGGCCCTGAATAATCAAGTAGTTTGCTGATCAGTACCAAGTTTGACCCAGGAGACCTTGTGAGGGTTGAAAACTTATCTTTGGCAGTTCTTACCCCAGGTCTGCAATCCATGGTAGTATATATTTTCTCCTAATCCTCTCTTTTCCCAGTAAGTTCTCGGCATCATCTTCTTGGGATTTTCCCACCCTTGGAAATAAATCTTCCCAGAAGAAGCCCACAGCTCCCCACCAAAGATAACACCTTCATAAAGACTACATGTTTTAAATGCACCCATCTTCTTTGCCCAACCAGGAAAGACAGTAGCTCTAGCAGAATCCTTGGAGTTTCTCCTGCCTAAAGATAGAAGGCTGGCCACTTGGTACAGAGAAGGCTAGTATAGTGGAGATCTAAGCCTTTGTGGTAGCTTTGATCTTGGATATAGGATTGTTCACAATGGGACCAAGATGCTAAAGAGCCTGGAAAAACTAGATAGACCAGTCACCACAATGTCAGCTCTGCAATTAATGCTGTGCATTCATGACATAAAACTACTTTTTTTCTTCCAGTTTTAAGTGGCTGGACAGAAAGATCTACAGCTAGGCTCAAACTCATTATGATGTGTAACTGTGGGACCTTCCTCTGTCCATTGATTCATTGATTCATTCTACTTTTGAATTCTGAGATGTTCTGGAAATTTTTTTTTTAAATGAATCAAACATTTTGTTTCTTTACATCATAGTCACATGGGGCAGACCTTCATGGAAGGAAGGAAAGAACTTTCTTCAGGGGGAACATGAGTGCAGAATGGACAGAGGTGCTTTTTCTAATTGATTATTTGTCATTAAAGAGAGTGAACATTAATGGTTGGGACGGAGTGGGAAGGTAATGCCTTTATATCACAGCAGAATAAGGGAATATTCTACTTCAAAGCTATGTATTTTGGGTATTCTAAAAGCAGATAGCAAATGTTTTCCCCAGGCTTAGCATTTGTGAGTTTATAGGTGGTCAACAAGGATGTATTTACATAACTATTAGATGTCTAAACTTCAGTAAGTCTCTTGAATTTAGGGAGAAAAAGACCCTAGGAAACCCTGGTCACCATTACACTAGTTGTCCCAGTTAGCTTTTATTGTCGATCAAAACAAACCTTGGAAGAGGGAACCTCAACTGAAAAATTGCCCAGATTGGGTTGGCCTGCGGTCATGTCTATAAGAGATTGTCTCTATTGATGGTTGATGTGGGAGGGCCTCACCCACTGTGGGTGGGAACATCTGAGCATGAACAGAGAGCAAGCCACGAAGCAGCTATCCTCTATGGTTTGTTCTTCAGTTCCTGTATGAGTTCTACCTTGACACCCCTCACTGACAGTTACCTAGAAGCATACGATGAAATAAACCATTGTGTTTATTACAGCAACAGAAGGGAAACTAGAACACCCAATTTTATATGCAAGGAAAGTAAGGTTCAGAAAAGCAGAGAGACTTAACTGGGGTCCTTGATGTACTACTACTGGTTACTTTTGCCTTACTATGACAAAACACCAGACACAAACAACTTAGAAGAGAAATGATTTATTTTGACTTGAGATTTCAGTCCATGGTTGCTTGGCTCTATGTACCTGGATACATCATGGTGGCAGAAGCCTGTGGTGTAGGATTGCTGTTCAGTTTATGACTGATCAGGAAGCACAAGGAGCTAGATAGGACATGGCAAAGGATAATATGTCCCCAAAGACCTGTAACATACACATCCTCTAACTTGTCCCTCCCTCCCTAGTTTCCAGAATAGCACCACCACTCTGAGTCATTAACACCCTGAAACTCTCCCTTCACCACACCCTACCTATCATATTTTTCTTAAAAACCAAGTATGTCCTTTTTACATACTGTTATGGCCTTGACCCATCATTGTGGTCTAGATGTTAAGACTGATCTGTTGAATGATCATAGCTGAATCACATACCTGCCCTGGCGAGGATGGCTGCAGAGGATTGGAGTCACTGTGGAGGACAATTGTTCTCTTCAAATCCCAAAAATTTGAGGAGAAAGACCACCAACTTAAGTCATCATGACCAGATTAATTAAAGCAAACTTTTTTATTTATGTACACTGACATTCTCCTCCTAAAGGCGGGGTTCAGGAGATCAGCATTGGATGTGAGGAAAACAAGGTTTTTATAGCTCAGGGATAGGGAGTTTCCAAATGGGGAATTTGGCAGGCAAAACAGGCAGGGTAACAGGTGCAGAATATAATCATAACAAGTTAGTCTCAGTGACCTCCTGAAACAAAGACATGATTGCAAGGTGGTCGTAACAAGGTAGTTATAACAACAGGTGTATTGGGAATTAGTTCTCTTTAGTGAATTAGTATGCAGATCAACCTGGTCCCTGGTAACACATAAAGGAGGACGGTGGTTTTGCTTGGATTTGGGGCCAAGATGGCTGGAGCCCAGTTGAGGCCACAGCTCTGTGAGAAGAAGCATGGATTGCCTTGTTGAAGGTGCGTGGCTCAGAAGCCATGGATGACGCCAATTGCCTCGAGAAGCCACGGGGAATGCTAGATATTGAGAAAGATCTTGTGAGACTGTCAAGGATCATAAGACAATACCCTATATAAGCTAGGGGGCTCCACATGACTCTCTCTCTTGCCCCCATGGACAGAGAAGACAGCACATACTGGAGAAGTGAAGCAAGGTATGCCATTCGCCACCCTTTAGGTCTCAATAATCTGAGGTAAATCAACGGTCAGAAACCTTGGCAAGTAAACTGATGATTGTGGAGAAGCTAAGAGGTGGAGTCTGAGAGAGAGACTTTTGCCACAAGCTAGCTTAAGAAGGCTGGCAGAAAAGGCAAGGCATAGAACCTGCTGAGAGAACGTTCTTAAAAACTGGACACTAAATTGCATGATTTCATTGTTTCTGATGGCTGAATAGTATTCCATTGTGTAGATGTACCACAGTTTTGGTTTTTTTTTTATCCATTCCTCGGTTGAGGGACATCTGGGTTGTTTCCATTTTCCAGCTATTACAAATAAGGCTGCTATGAACATAGATGAGGAAACTTCCTTGTGATTTGGTAAGGAATCATTTGGATGTATACCCAGAAGTCTTGAAGTAGAGCTATTCCAAGTTTTCTAAGATATCGCCAGACTGACCTCCATAGTGGTTGTACAAGTCTGCACTCCCACCAGCAATGGAGGAGGGTTCTCCTTTCTCCACAACCTCGCCACCATGTGCTGTCATTTGAGCTTTTTATCTTAGTCATTCTGACAGGTGTGAGATGGAATCTCAGAGTAGTCTTAAGTTGAGATTTGCAGCCAAATGGATGGAACTAGAGACGCTCATCCTGAATAAGCTAACCCAGACTCAAAAGGATGCACATGGTGTCTATCACTTATAATTGGATTTTAGTCATACTGTATAGGATAACTATACTACAACCAATGCACCTAAGGGAACAGGAACATAGACTGTTTCCTATCAATGAGACACTTTGCCCTAGTGGTGCTGCCTTGTAGGCCCCCCAGTGTATGAGGAGGCTCTTGGCCCTCAGATGACTGCTGAACTGGGGCGGGGGACTGATATGCAGGGTCACTCCGCTCTAGAGGAGTGGGATGGAAGGGATGGGGGTAGAGGGTGGGAGGGCGGGACTGGGAGGGGTGGAAAGAGGGCACTGTGATGGCGATGTAACCTGAAGTAATAAATAAATATTAAAAATAACTGGACACTAAAGACGTTCATCCAGGGGCCCGAGATTGCCAGAAACGTAGTGAGGCGGGCAGAGTTTGAAGGCTGTGGTACCAGCTGAGGAGACTGTAAAAATGAGTCTAAACTGTCGGAGGAAGCCAACCTCAGGCTGAGTGACGAGGCCAGCCACACGAATCGGAGGCCAGCAGACACTAGGCTGGATAGGACTGCCTGCTGTGACTGCCATAGCCAGACTGCTAAAGTCAAGTTTTCCCCGCAAGGACCTGCGCTAGGAATATTAACATCCTTTCAAGGAAATTAATATAGGGTTGGTTAGGTGTTCTTACATATTAAGTGTTTATAGGTATTAGGTTCAAGGTCTTAGGTATCAGGTTCTAGGATATAGGTGTTTTATAGGTGTTTGTTAATTATTAATAAATATAAGTGTTTTAAATAAAAATTTACTGTTACAAACAGGTAGTCATAACACGCATTAGAAACAAAGACAGAGTTGCAAAATGGTTATAATAAGTTCTTGACATGAAGGCATGGTTGTCGTTCCCTGAAACAGACAGTACAGAACCATTTGTAGTTAAAGTTACGGGTGGGGCATAGGCCAATCCTTGAGAAACAGAGGTTTAATCACAAACAGGAATGAGCCTAGTTTGTCTTTACTACAGGATGGGTTTCAATCCTAAAATGGAGGCAGGCTGGTTCATCACAACTCCCCAAGGTAAATCAGTGTTAACGTAAGGAAGGACATTTGCAGCCTGAATATAAGAGATCTACACAACCTGTATTGGCAACAGTCTTTGAAGTTCCATCTCCTCTTGGGCGTACTTTGGTATTGCATAAATACGATGTATTTTGTTTTATTGTCTTCTAATATGCAGTGGATTTAGGGTCTAAATTATCTCTACCTATAAAAAGAAGAAAAGGAAGAAGATAATGAAGAAGCCACCAGGAGATCTGTTGAGTCAATGCCAGCCAAGCAAGTTGGAAACATAGTGACATCCTGTTTCAGAGGAGAGAAAAAAAATCTTGTTTCCCCCCCTCAACTAAGTTTTTAAAAAGAAGTATTATTTTTATTGATCTTTTTGACATGAAATACTTTTATTCACAGATACATATTTTTATAAAAGAAGATGCCAAGATGTCTTATGTAGACCTGTACATACTAATCAAGTCTTCAGGGGGAAAGTTAGATAGTTTAGCTTTCTCTCTGGAGTGAGATAACTTAGCTATGTTTTTTTAAAAAATCATACTGAGAGCCGGGCGGTGGTGGCGCACACCTTTAATCCCAGCACTTGGGAGGCAGAGGCAGGCGGATCTTTGTGAGTTCGAGGCCAGCCTGGTCTACAAAGCGAGTCCAGGACAGCCAGAGATATTCAGAGAAACCCTGTCTCGAAAAACCAAAAAAAAAAAAAAAAATCATACTGAGAACATGCTCAATACAGAAATCTCATATTCTTGAATCTCAACTGTTCCAAACATATTTTAATGGTATGTTTGACTACAAAGGAAAATATTTTTATGGTTTTTTGTTTGTTTGTTTTTGTTGTTAGAGACGGGGGTTTTTCTGTGTGTCCCAGGCTATCCCAGAACTCGTTCCGTAGACCAGGCTTGCCTGCAACTCACAGAAATCTACCTGATTCTGCCTTATTGAGTGCTGGGATTAAAGGCATATGCTGCCACTGCTGCCTCCACCCCCATCTGGCTAGGAAAATAATTGTTTTAAAAAGCAACAAACAGAGCCGGGCGGTGGTGGCACACGCCTTTAATCCCAGCACTTTGGAGGCAGAGGCAGGCGGATCTTTGCGAGTTCGAGGCCTGCTTGGTCTACAAAGCGAGTCCAGGACAGCCAGAGCTGTTAAACAGAGAAACCCTGTCTCGAAAAACCAAAAAAAAAAAAAAAAGCAACAAACTAACTAAAAACATCCCCCCAATCAATAAACAATAAAACCAGGTGTGGTGGCACACGCATTTGATCCCAGCACTCAGGAAACAGAGGCATTTGGATCCCTGTGAGTTGGAGGCTAGCCTGTTCTAATATATGGAATTTCAGGATAGTTGGGGCTACATAGTAAGACCCTGTCTAAGCAAACAAACAAAAAAGCAAGCAAACAAAAAACCAAACCAAAACAACAACCCACCCAATACAGCAACAATCAAACCAAAACTGAAAAACAAACAAACAAACAAGTTTAGTCAACAAGTACTATCACAAATGCTGCCTCTGGCAAAATCCTCTAATTTGCCAGCTACCTGATTTAAAAAAATAAAGAAACAAAATTCTTGATTTCTAGCTTTTCAGAGTTTTCAAACAAGATTAAAGATCATAGCATGGTCTATGAGTGGAAGCTCTCAAGTCTTTCAAGAAACTTTAGGTATAAAATGTAAAGAAGAGATGCTCAGTCATCACGTGGAGGAGAAACTCACCAAGGCCAGGAGAATGAACAGGCTGTTGGGCATCTTTCTCAGGATTATGGAAAAGACAAAGCCAAAGACAAAACCAAAAGTAGACTCAGGTTTTGTTCGTCTCGAGGTCTGCAGCACTGGCTCTAAGCTCTTCCCACTGAGTTTCCTTTTGGGAAAGTCCTGCCTTGAAAATGTCTTTTGCTTCTGTAAAATATGGACCTAAATAGACATTTTCATCATAAAATTGGGCTGTTGAGGATGTTACTTTTCTTGTCACTTGCAATCTCCTTACAGGCTGTGAACTGTAATCTTCCAAATGGGGGGGGGGAGGGGGTGTTAAAGCACACTGATTTCTCTGTCAACGAAGATTACAGTTCACTTTTGGTGCAAGTGGTTCAGTCGAAATGGCATTCTATCCCTGAAGCACTTGCTTCAACATATTTTCCTCTTTCTCTCCTTATATGGAACCACACCCCACTCATCTATGTCAGGTTCCTCAATGAATTCCCTTTCCCAAAGTCGGGCATTTAGACAAAAGCCAGCATTCCCTCGGGGGGGCTTGAAGAAAGTTTCTAAAGTCTCACGCCTTTAATACCAGCACTCAGGAGGGAGAGGCAAGCAGATCTTTGTGAGTTCGAGGCCAGCCTGGTCTACAAAGTGAGTCCAGGACAGCCAGGAGGAATACACAGAGAAACCCTGTCTCAAAAAACTTTAAAAAAATAATAATAAATGAAAAAAAATAAAGAAACCATTTTCCTTATCTCTGGCAAAAGGGATTTGCAGCTCTCCATTAATGTATGACTGAGGTGCTATGAGTGTGTCAGGGGCGTTGCTAGCCTCTAAGCTCCCTCAGTCTCTACTCACAAGCCCCTGCCCTACTCACAGGCTGCCTTCCTACCAAGTACCCATTCCCATAGAATCCAGATTCACTTCTCTGTGCTTTCCCAGGAGACAGCCTTGGCAGTTTGGAATAAAGGTTTCGCTTTTCACCCACGGAGCGGCTATTTTGGTTTCTTTACTGAGTCCATTTTTTCATTCAATCTAGAGAACACTGAAGGGGAAGCCACACACAGAGCTTGGAAATAAATAACCACTGCCCAGAGCATCCCCACAAACAGTGGCCCTGGGGTTTTCACATGAAATCTCAACAAAGAAGCAAAATCTTTTTCAGATGTTCCAACGTTGTTCCAGATGGAGATGGCTGAGTCAGACAAAGCTGCACTCTCCTAGAAACTGCATTCTAAAAATTAAATAAACACTACGCAGGTATTTTTGTTTGTTTGTTTGTCTTATTTTGTTTTCTAGACAAGGTATCTCTGTGTAACAGTCCTGGGTGTCCTGAAACTCACTCTGTAGACCAGACTGGTCTTGAACTTAGAGATCTGCCTGCCTCTGCCTCCTGAGTGCATGTGCCACCATGTGCCCACCTTGCAAGTATTTTTTTGAAGACTGTGCTAGAACCATTTAAAGATTGTTCTAGATCAAATACAGATCTTACTAGTACCAAGAGCCATTAATCCATAGCATTATAAGAAGTGTATGTATGTGTGTGTGTGTATCTCATAGGAACTATTTTATAAATTATGCACCTCTAGCTGATATTTTCACTATGTTAAAATTTTAATTTTAAATCACACAAGAAAATCATGTTAATTCTACAAAGTTCAAAAATATAAATAACCGAAAAGGAAAGATTTTAAAGATGTATGTACATGATGATTTTCTCTTCAAACAGAAATGAAAACAGTCTGAGGCAGAGGATTGCTGCAAGTTCAAGGTTAGCCTAGGCTACTGTGCCTGTCCAAAAACAAAGCAATTAAACATTTCACATAAAACTCTGTAACTTGCCTTTATTTCATAATACTCTTGTGAACATATTCCAAGGCTTTAAAATATAAATATATGTGTATATACACCTTTAAATCATTTTTCATACTAATTCCATGTTGTTTAATCATATGATATTGATTTACTGTTGTAGTGGGGTACTGAACTATAGTTATGCCATCTCATGGAAGTATTCCTAGGAATACTTTAAGTGATAAAACTATTTTGGGTGAAACTAATCTCTGGACCATTCCTACATTCCTAAGATAAACCATTCTCTATTCCTCTACAGTGTGATCCTGAGCTCAAGGTTAACTGGCTGGCTTTTTAACTGTCATCTCTCCACATCTGTAAACAACCCTTGATTGTCGAAGTTCTCCAGAGCTGCATTTCTGTGTGCATCACAAATGGGACAGTGCTGCCGGTGGTTAATAAAGACCCTATTCTACGTATTCAGAAAGTTATTCATCACACTTTCTTTTATTTACCTCCTCTGTTATAATTATTTGCATCTTTACAATAGTATGCACAAAAACAAGATGAGTATATTAAAATGTGTATCTTTGCATATTTACTTTTTTTCTTTGAATACACTGCAAAAGGCCAAACTGCATTAGGTTGTATAGAGTGGCCCTTTTCAATCCTCCTGATACACACTAACAAATGAGTATGCAGAAAGATCGCTTGCTATTCTTTCCAGAAAGGGACCCGTGGCACCTAATCCACGTAGCCACGTGTATTTCTGTCTTCTCAGCTGAGCTTCCTCATGTGACTCAGTATTTTTATTACGTTTTCTAACTTTCAATGGACATCATGGTTTTTCTAAGGCTAGTTTCATTTTTCAGATTATAAAAATGTTTACATTGGTGCATGGTAGAAATGTATAGGAGAAAGCAATGTCCTAAGATAACACACAAACTATTGCCACTTAAAGATAACACTTTTGAAGGGCAACTTTCCAAACAGCATCCTGTACCGTTTCAAGAGAGAAAGATAAAGGCAGATGCTTCGCTCCTGTGGGAAGTGTGGTTCCGAGGTAGCACACACAGCTTTGCATCTGTTTTCCAAGGATGTTTCTAGTGCTTATTCTAGAGAGTTTGAATTAAAGATTGAGACTGCAGTTCTGGAAACTGAGTCAACAGCTTCTGCAGAAAGGAGACATATTTATGTTCCACTTTCTTATGTCTGTGTAGGTAAGATCCTGAAAACATCCATGGTAATGAATGAAAATGCCGGGCAGCCTCTCCAGTGCCTTGCTGCACCTGAAAAGGGCGTTAGGGGACAATGCAAATGACTCTCCTTTCCTTCTCAAAGTCTGCATAAATTGTCATCTGCAGCCACCAAGCAGACTCAACAGGGGGCGGAGCTTCCTTCTGCGAGAGCTAAAGGATGGAAACTGAATAAAAAAAAAAAGAAAGAAAAGAAAGAAAAAAGGAAGACATGATTGCTGCTAGGTATGGTGGAGGAGAAAGTTTATTGTAGATAAAAGGGAGAGCATAGCCAGAGGACGAGACGTCTGGGAGAGTCCAGAGTGAACATGAGCTTGAGCCAAACAAGCAGAAGGGAGAAGGGACAGCCGAGAGACCAGGAGACCAAGAGGTCAGGAGGGTAAAGAGCAGACCAAGGGGGCCAGGTCTCCAAAATGGTTGGATTGTATAGGGAAAGGCAGCTGGGGTAAGGGCAGCCCATCCCCTGGGCTGGAGAAATTTAGGGTAGAGGATAGAGTATACCAGTCATAGCTACAGGTATGGGACTGTAGGATGCTGGGAGAACCTGGCAGCCAGGTCCACTTTGATATGTTAAATACCTCAGTCAGCCATTTGTCCTGGGTTTGAGACCCAACAGAAACATTATCTGCTGAAAGATGTTTCATATGGTATTTATCTCAAGTGTTAATTCAACAAGTCAAAAAGAAAATTCTAGCAAGAGTAGAAACGTCTCGGCACATTACAAAAAGCTCAGTAACTTCCTGTGAATTGTTGGGAAGACCAGACTGTATGTCATTTGAATCCAATGTGCCTCTGGGCTCTGGATTCCCAAATCAAATTGTCAATAGCTTCAAATGTCACGTATCATCAGTAAGAACAGATCCAGGTTATTGATAATTTATCCAGAGACCCCTCTTTTGTTAGAAAAAAACATACACTGCAGACAATTCTTACACTTTAGTGTTCATAAGTCCAAAGACTTCGTGTTGTGTTCCATCGCTACTGAGGGGATAAGAAAAGTTGAAGATTAAGAAAATGAAGAAGTCTGATACCATTCTATGAAGAGACCCAACCTGGCTCAAGAGTACTCAAGAGTAAATGAAGACACCAGACTTTTCTTAAATATGTAGTTTCCTGTAAGATTTTATCAAAGGCACATAAACACATTTGCCTGTGGGCTGCTAGTAAAGCACAATCCTTTATTTTCTTTGACTTGGAAGGAACCAAGAATCTGGAAAGTAGAGTCAAAATTCTCATGGCAGCACAGCAGGAAAAAAAAAAAAGATTCCAAGGCCCCAAGTAACAACAGAGGGAGGACATTAGGTCACAGTGTGAGATGACATCTCTGGTGACCCAGCATTGGACGATCATTCCTCTGTCAGGTGAGCATGACTCTGGGGGGGAGGTGGCAGGAGGCATACACAGGTTGTTTGGAAAAGATCTTTGATAATGACATCATGGAGAGGCTTGGTCACTCAACCAACTAAATGCTTCCTGGTGTCTCGGAGTATTGGGGGGATAGTGACTAGGACAATACCTGCACAATATCTAAAAATGAAAGTACCTTGCTCCTAAGAATTTATCTTACACATTTGTGCCAACAATGGGTGTATATCCATTTCCTGAGGCATCAGTCAGACTGGAGCACAAACACCCTTTCAACAGTAGGTGGGTTATAGAAAGTGTGCTATACCCTTGGGGGTGGCAGAAATCACAACTTTAAAAGCGTGAGGCTGCTCCTCAGGAGCATCTGTACAGAGAGCTGACAAATAAAAAGGCAAGGTTAACACATATGCAGATTGCTCTCATTCATAAAAACAGAGGGCTGTCTCCCTTTGTCCCTTCAGTATGTCTGACCCAATTCGTCAATGATAATGCCTTCCATCTGAGACTATTACATGTAACATTATTGTTTACTATGAGTTAGGTGCCCCGGAGCCTGCCAGCTCAACTGTTAGCTGCTTTTTGGAAATAGAAGAACATGTTAATAGGAGAAGTAGAGAACAGGTAGGAAGGAAAACCAAGCATTCTTACCCCAGGATCTGAGTAAACACATTTGTCTGTCTGTCCATCCGTCCGTCCATCCATCCATCCATCCACTTAACTACTCATTCATTCACTCATTTATACTTCCACTTATTCCCTTACTCATACATTTGCTACCCACCTACCTGCTGATTCATTCATTCACTCATTCATTCATTCACTCATGCATTCATCCATTACTTTATCTAGAAGCAGGTCTTGGCTAGGTAAGGGAACAGAGACCCGTCCTGCTCCCCTGGAACTTACAATCTTTTCGGCTGGGTATGGAATGGAATCCAGATGATACTTCTTGTAGAGTAGTTACAGTTTACTGTTTTGCTTAAGGCCTTGACAAAGCGTGACTGACTGCCCGTGAGAACTGACTCCAAGCTGGTAAGTGAGCTTGCGCAGCAACACAACATTTAGTGTGACTGCTTTAACCCCTTAAACTTCGTCTCAAACTGCAGATTTCAGAAACTTTTAATGTGTTTCTGGGAGGGGCAATTAAACATTTCTAGCACATTGTAGTTTGTAAATAGAATGGATGCTACAGTAACTTTTAAGGATTTGGACATGCAGATAGGTTTGTGATGACATGCACCTCTAATTAATGGGTGTGTGTGTAAACGTATATGTTGGTTATCAGCTGGGGTTTTCACGATCTCTGCACTATATTTTGATTATACCCACCCTGCACTCTGGCCTCCAACTCCTCCCAGACAGCTCCAATTTGTTCCCAATTTCATGTTTTCTTTTTTGAATTTATTGAGTCTTATTAGTGCCACTTATACATGTGTGGGTATAGGGTTACCGTCTAGAGTATGGGCAGCCTGTCAGGGGCGACATTTCTAAAGAAACTGACTCTCTACTCCAACAGCCATTGATTGTCAAAGCCTCCTCAGCTGGGGTAAGGCAGCACAATGCTTTAAGGTCTTAAAACTGTCCCCAGGAAAGGAAAGACTGGAAGGAGAGGTTCTGCCAACACAGCAAAGACCCCTGTTTTTTTTTTTTTCAAAAATATAATTTATTTTATGTTCATTGGTGGGTTTCCCTGTATGTGTGTCTGTGTGACGGTGTCAGAAGCCCTGGAACTGGAGTTAACAGACAGCTGTGAGCTGCCATGTGGGTGCTGGGAATTGAACCCTGGTCCTCTAAAAGAGCAGTCAGTGCTCTTAACCACTGAGTCATCTCTCCAATCCTGCACAGCCATTATTATTATTATTATTATTATTTTTACATAAAAGCACTTGCTGTTTTGACCAAAAGTTTAAACTCCCAACAAAACTTAAAAATGCAAATGCTGGCTTCAAATAGGAAGCTCCTCCCCTCAAAGTATGTTTTGAGCTCAAATCTAGGGCCCTCGTTCTCCAAGAAACACGTTCTTGGCTCTAAAGAATAGACAAGTGCAACTCAGCCTGACTATTCTAGCAGGATCTGGTGTATCCGAAGAAGAAAATGGGCCAGCTGGCAGTCAGACTGACAGGGCGGAACTGGGAAGACACTTGGCTCAGGGCTCTGGGTTATCCCTTTGTTTGGACTGAACCCTCACCTCAAGGCAGAGCAGGCAGCCTCTACCTCGGGGGGGGGGGGGGGCATGCCTTGCTCTAAGCAGAGCTTTGTAAGCATGTCCACAGCTGAGTAAATAAAGCTAAAAATGATGCTGTCTTCCATAAAATGAGTGTTTTGACTTTCTGCTTTAGAGGAACTTAATGAAAGCATTAAAAGTACTGGGTTTTAGAAGCCTTCCATTAGGAAGCTTATGAATGCATAGCACAGATTAGAATTTATAATATATATATCATATTATATCATATTAAATAGTGAATTTGAGTTGTGCAAATTTGTGCAAAAGTCTCACACAAGTTGTGTGGGTTGGTTTTCTTTCATTTGATGAGTGTAATTTGAATGTGGTGAGAATTTTTCAGAACCCATAGTACTTTGAGAGTGTGGGAACTAACACCCTGGCACACTTGGTTACAGAGTAAGAAAGGACAGAGGCAATTCTGACAGACTTTCCTATAATTAAGTCAGTTTTAGTTAGTTTTGTTCCAGAACATCCCACAAACTTGAATCATAACTGAGTTCATGTTTTCAGGATCTTTGGGGTTAAACAAACAAAACAACACAACATTGAATCATAACTGAGTTCATGTTTTCAGGATCTTTGGGGTTAAACAAACAAAACAAAACACAACAAAACACAACAACCCTCTATCAATAGTGGTTGCACTTAAAGTTCAAGGGTTAGGATGGCCAATTAACAGAAAGTCATGGCAGTCTGAGTCCAGAACTAATTGAAATAGTGAGCCTGGCTCCTTTCAAATAAGTTAACTCTTCATCAAACAAAAATTTATTCTGTAACAAGGTAAACCAATGTCGTGTCTTTTAGAGAAGCTTGATATGCACAGGGTACCAACCCCACATTCTCCTCAAAATGTGCTAACAACCTTTCTCTTAATGGGTTATCTCTTACAGAGATATCTTTGAAACACCTTTTTTGTGTACATTTGTGTCTGTGTGTGGAGTACGTACGTGTACGTGTTTCTGGGATGGGTAGCATCTGTGTGTGAGTGTGTAGAAGCCAGAGATAAGCATGAATTGTACTCAACTTTTCCACCCCCACCATTTTTTTTTTTTTTTTTTTGGTTTTCCAAGACAGGGTTTTTCTGTGTAGCTCTGGCTGTCCTGGAACTCGCTCTGTAGACCAGTGTGGCCTCGAACTCAGAGATCTGCTTGCCTCTGCCTCTCTGATACTGAGAATAAGGGTGTGAACCATCCCCTCCTGGGTCTTATTTCCTCTATGGAGACAAGACCTCTCACTGAGCCTAGCGCTCATTGGTTTGGCTAGACTGGCTGGCCAATAAACCCAAGGGATCCTACATTCTCAGCACTGGGATCACAGACACTAATGTTGTTCCCCAGGTTTTTACTTGGCTGCTGGGGATCAGAACTTGGGTCTTCAGGTTTGCATGACAAGCACTTTACCCAGTAAGCTGTCTCCCTACTCTCAGACACCTTTGAAGCTTATTATGGATGAGCTACTTTGAGTGATGAACTCATTTTTGCCAGTCTACCAACAAATTGTCTCCAATAAGTAACTGTGGACTCACAGTTTTCATTGAGTTGACTGACAGCTTAATGCATTTGGACAGACTGACTTGAATTTAGTAATTTAGTAATATTTGGACAAAATGCTCTTGTATTTAATAATCACAGCTGAATTAGTTACTGAAGTCACAATTGGGCTGGAGAGATGGCTCAGAAGTTAAGAGCACTGGCTGTTCTTCCAGAGGTCCTGAGTTCAATTCCCAGCAACCACATGGTGGCTCATAACCGTCTATAATGAGATCTGGTGCATTCTTCTGGCCTACAGGCATACATACAGACAGAGAGCACTGTATACATAAAAAAAAAAGCCACAGTTTAAAAACTATATGCTGACTCTCAGTAGCTTTCTAACTATGGAGTCAATTCTCATCAGTCAGTTCAGTTAATTTCACTTCATAACATTTGTATGCTATGATGTAACTTCCTTCTAGAGGCTTGTTTAGCTGATTTTCCTATTTTCTCCCTCTGGTATGGAAAAAAAGCTATTTTACTGGGATGTATTAGTTACTCTTCTGCTGCTGTGGTAAAGCACCATCACTAAGATGACTATGGTGGTTTAAATAGGAATGGTCCCCATAGCTTCATGTGGTTGGATGGTTGGCCCATGGGGAGTGGCACTATTAGGAGGTGTGGCCTAGTTGGAGGAAGTGTGTCATTGTGGGGATGGGCTTTGAGGGCTGCTATGCTCAAGCTCTACCCACTATGGACCACAGTTGTCTTCTGCTGCCTTCTGATCAAGTTGTAGAACCCTTAGCTTCTCCAGCTCCATGTCTGCCTGCCCGCTGCCATGCTCCCTGCCATAACTATAATGGTCTAAATCTCTGAAACTTTAAGTCAGAACCAATTACATGTTTTCCTTTATAAGAGTTGGTCATGGTGTCTCTTCACAGCAATGAAGTCTAACTAAGACAGTAACTTAAGGAAGAAAGGATTGATTTGGACTTACAGTTCCAGAGGGATAAGAGTTCATCATAGTGGTGAGTCATGACTGCTAGCAGCAGGTGTAACAGCAGGAAACAGAGGCCGAGAGCTCACATCTGAAAACTTAAGCGTGCATCAAGAGAATAAACTGCATGTGGCAGAGACTATGAACTCTTAAAACCCATCACTCGGATTTCTCCCAGCAATGCCGCATCTTCTAACCCTCACTGAACAGTGCCACCACCTGGGGATGAAGTGTTCAAATACCTGATCCTATGGAGGACATTCTCATTCAAATCACTACATATGATCTCTCCCATTTCCAACACTGTGATTCTGTTTCAAAGGGATGATAATTCATGTTGGAATGAATTAAACAATAGAAGAGCACCTACTCAGCGTTCAGGAGAGAGGGTGCATTCTCCATTCAGGTGGGCTGGTGTAGTGTGCTGCAGTATGATAACATGGAGGGATAATTCCAGTTAAGAATTCAAGACATATTTATGGGTTGTTGAGCATAACAGGCATAGATAGAAGATTCCATTCATCAGAGAGGCTTAAAACCAACTGACCCATGAGTAGAAACCAGAGAGCCATAATCTAGAATGGACATTTATAACTTGACTATGATTTTGAGAGTCTTAGCTTAAAATCAGATTTTATTTCTTTGAATCTAAAATTGGACAATAATACCAGACTCACCTCATAAATAAAAAAATACATATTTTTTGCAGTGCTGGAGATGGAACCTAGGGGCTTGAGCATGCTAGACAAGTAGTGTACCAATAATCTACACTCTAGCCCTATATGAAAAAACTCAATCGGGAGTAGAGACCTATCACAATACTGCATGTAATGTATAGGGATCAAGAATATACAAACATGTTTGCTGTATAAATACAAGTACAGCATATGGTTTATGCATGTGCCATAAATATACATTATATGATATGTAAGTATTAATTTCAAGAGAAGTAGAATGTGATGGGGTTTTGAAGGGAAAAAATTCATGATTCTGGTGATGTGGCATGTGTCAGGTATGTTAAGAAACAGGACTTGGGGAATGAGACCTCTAAAGATGAAGGTAAAGGGCAGAGGAGCAAGGAGATGCTTGAGCCAGGAGGAAAGGTGTGTCCCTGTGAGAACTGTGTGCACTGTCCAGGTGCCTGATGCTCACAGCCACAGAGCATTGATGAAGAACCGACTCTTGAGGTTCTCATCATGTCTCATCATCCTGTTGAAAATGGACAAAGGGAGAGAGCAGGAAGGATGAACCATTAAAGAGTGTCATGGAGCATTAGAATCATACAGATGTCCGTGTCTTAAGTGTCAGGACCTGTGAATATGTCGCCTTACATGGTGAAGGGGGGCTTTGCAAGTGTGGTAAATTTAAATATCTTGAGGCAGGACAATTATCTCGGATTACCTGGGTGAGACTAGTCCAGTGAGTGGCCTTATAAAATTAAAAGACAGAGGCATGATCCCTGCATCAGAGAGAGATTTGAAAATTCTTTCTGGCTCTAAAAGTGGAAGGGTCATGAGTTAAGGATGTGGGGACTGTCTCTCAAAATCGGAAAAGACTTTCACTTTACAAACTTGTCTCACTTTTAACTTCTTACTCCAAATCTTACAAGCTCCTCGGGTACTGACACACCTCATTTTTCTCCTGACCCAAGCAGAAACAAAATAAGCACCTCCTTTTCTTTCTCTTACAGTACTTATGAGCTACGTGGAGATTTTCAAGTGCAAGTTTAAAAGCGTGGAGATGGTAATGCTTACATTGTACACTCTTCATACCCAACATTGTTTCTCTATCCTTCACTTCAAAAAACGCTATCTTCTTTTTAAGCCCAAAGCAAATCCAATCTCATAATAAATTGCTAAGGAAACAGCAGCAATAGGAAGAAGGAAGGAAGAAAAGGAAAGACCCTGCTTTGAAGGTGAAGTGTCTCCCTGTGGAAGGGGGGCCTGAAAGGCAGCTGTAAGGATGAACAAAGGAACAAGACCCCAAAGAACGGTAAGGAGGCCAGGCCTGGTGGTGCTCATCTTTAATCCCAGCACTCAGGAGGCAGAGGCAGGCGGACCTCTGTGAGTTCAAGGCCAGCCTGGTCTACAGAGTGAGTGCTAGGATAGCCAGGGGGCTCTGTTACACAGAGAAACCCTGTTTCAAAAAACTAAAAGACAAAAAAGAAAATAAAAGAAAGAGTAGTGCACAGTTTTGCTTTAGACTGCCTGGATTTCTTTTAATGCCCTACTAAGTATTAAAGAATGCAACAGATAGCCAGGCATGGTGGCACATGCTTGTAATCTCTTGCAAGGCTGGGGCAGGAGGACTGCCTGAAGTTCAAGGCTAACCGAGGGCACAAAGCCAAACAACACACAAGGGAACAGCAAGACAAAGCAATACAACTTATTTTTTTTAACTACTTCTGCCAATTGAGGTGTCTGATTCAAATATCATATTTATTATACCAATATTAAGCTACATGGGTTCTGGGCATATAATTTATCCAGTTGTATTTCACAGCTGCTCATCATGTGCGAGGGCTGTGTGTTAGCCGACTCTCGTTCACTATGACAAGATGACTGAGACAGTGAACTTCTAAAGAGGGAGATCCATTTTGGCTCACAGTTTCCTAAGGCTTCATGTAGGTCAGATACTTGATTACATTGTGTTTGGGCTTGTGGCAAGGGAGAACTTCGCAACCTGGAGCATGTTGAGCTAAGCCTCTCACTTCAAGACTACTGGAAACAAAGAGGATCAAGGAGGATCTGGGGTCCCAACCACCCCTCCAAAGGTATGCTCCCAGTGGACCAACTTCCTCCCAGTAGACACTACCTCCTAAAGGCTCTACCACCTGACAGCACCATAGGTTAGGGACCAAGCAATTATCATCACATGAACCTTTGTGAGTTACTTCAGACTCAAACTGTAGCAGCCAGTACAGGAGCGCAGTGTATAGAAGGTTTTTACAGCAAAGCCATGCTGTGTGTGTGCATGTACATGTATGTGTACATGTGTGTCTCTGTGTGTGTGCTATGTGGGTACATGTGTGTGCAGGTGTACATGTTCATATGTATGGAAGTAGCAAGACAAACCTTTGTTGTGTTTCCTAAAAAGACATGCTCTTTTTTTTGGGGGGGGGGGTGGTTTCGAGTCAGGGTTTCTTTGTGTATTCCTGGCTGTCCTGGACTCACTTTGTAGACCAGGCTGGCCTTGAACTCACAGAGATCTGCCTGCCTCTGCCTCCTGGGTGCTGCGATTAAAGGTGTGTGTCACCTCGCTTGACCCATGGCTGCTTTCTAATGCATGTGCTGGGACTTGAACTCAGGACCTCATGGTTGTACAGTAAGCCCTTTAGTAACTGACTAAACCATGCTTCTAAATATGGCAGAAGGCATGTTCATGGCTGCTTGGGGTGCCAGGGAATTCATTAGGCTCCAGACAGATTTATGACCTTCTGAGAAGACAGTAGAGGGAAAGAAAGATAAGGAATCATCCAGGAAGTGGGTCACGTGCTGTTCCTCCTGGAAAGACTGTGAGCTGTTATGATTTTTCTTCGAATATAGTTAAGGTTTGATTGGTGTTCCAAACTAAGGCCAAAGGGATTTTCTTATGTTTGTAAAGATGGTTCCAAGAACTGAGGACAAAGTCGGGTGTCGTTCCTGCTGTGTACAGTAAAAGAGTTTTCAAGGAGAAAGCTAAAAAACAGTCTGTTTCAAGACACAGCAAGTGACGGGCAACTTTCTTCAGAACTGAAACTGGAACTGGGCAACTCAGCTTCCAGCAAATGTTGACTTTGCCCAACGAAATGTGCCCTGTGCTCAATGTGTCTGGCTATGTGTGAATAATGCAGCTGTGTGCTCGACACCAGGCAGGTGACACATCATGATTAACTAGGGACAGCTTCCATCCTGACAGCTTTAACATTGGAGGGAGCAAGCTGACCACGAGGAAGGAAGATGAAGAAAAAAGAATGTGTCTTGGCTTTCACGTGCTTTGCATTTTATCTTGTGTGTATGCTTGAGAAAGGAAGGGTGGGGGAGACCTGAGTCATACTTCCTTTTCTTTCTTTTTTTTTTTGTTTTGTTTTTTTGGTTTTTCAAGACAGGGTTTCTCTGAATATCTCTGGCTGTCCTGGACTTGCTTTGTAGACCAGGCTGGCCTCGAACTCACAAAGATCCGCCTCCCTCTGCCTCCCTACCACCCTGAACGCGCCCGATCTCGTCTCATACCTCTCTTTTCCAAGTTGGACACTGTGTTAAAGAGGTTGGTATTTCTGGGCCTGGGTTTGCCCCTTAGTGAAGGAGAGGATTGAAAGAAAGGGATCTTCCTTGAGTGTTGGTTCTGTGCTGGTCGGATTCTGTGTGCTGCCTCAGCTCAGGCCAGCAGGAGGGAGTGTTGTCAGTAAAGACCCCCTGTTGGGAGCCCTGCTTCAGCCATGCAATACTGTGGCTTTACAGGCCATTTGCAGTAACAGAGTCTCCTTGGATCCTAGGCTGGCTTCAGACTTGGTATGTAGCTGAAGATGACCTTGAACTTCTGATCCTTCTACCTCTACCTCCTGAATCCTGGAGCCGCACTAGGTAGACGACTCTGTGCCAAACATTTTATTGTTTCTTTTACACCCCACAGTATTCCTGTAAGTCAAGTTCTATTATCACTTCTATTTTAAAAGAACAGAGGCAAAGAAAAATTAATAAGAGAAAACTAAGGGCAGAAAGAACTATACAAATGTTAAGACCTCTGGGTTCTTGAGGAATGTCGTGCCCGATCCCAGCTGGACTTCCTAGCTGTGTGTGCCTTAGGCAGATGACTAAACCTCTCTGGGGCTTACAGTATGCTCTTTGCGCATAAGGAACACATTGGTGGTTGCAGCTACTAGTGTAAGTCAGTAACTTGGCAGGTGACCTGAAGGATGTCAACCGCTTGCTGTGAAGTGACTGGGACAGGAGCAGAGGACACTGAGGACACTGAGGGGGAGGCTGGTGTGTGTGTGTGCAGCACACTGCGTATCTGGAGGTGATGTTTATGATAGTGCATGTGCTCACAGGCCACCTCCATCCCACCAAGGTTGTGTGTTTCTCTTTTGGTTCCCCTTAGGGGCAGGGTAAGACTGAATTTGAAAGAGATGGGTAACGTGCCTTCTTGATTTCTTGGAAAGTAAATTAAGGCTGGCAGCAATGGTGTTCTAATGGGCTGGGGATATAGTCACATCAAAAGGCCACCAACCTTCTGATGAGGGTACCATTTGTGGCATAAGTGGTAGAAATATATTGCTAACTTAGATTCTGCTTGGGGGACTCTATTTGCACCCTAGATCGCTGTTTCCTAGTGGTTAAAACAAGTGCTGTTATGCTTCTTGTGGATTTTGGAATTAAGTTTTATTAGAATAGCAAAACCCAAAATAGGGAGAAGAGATTTACCCAAGTAATGAAAAAAAAAAAATAAAGAATTTACTAATTCCAATAAAATGAACTGGTAGGTGGTTATGTTGACTTTTCAATACTGTTCCTGCAAGGTGAGGAACAAAGTCTTTGGCTTGGCAGTCCCAAAAGCTGATAAGCTGAGAGAGAGAGAGAGAGAGAGAGAGAGAGAGAGAGAGAACTCTGTGATTGGGAATGGATATGCCATTTCTCTCTTGACACTGTTGCCCCTCCTCCACTTTCCCTTATCCTACCTGTTGTCTGAGTCCGAGATTTGCCACCTAGTATCCATTTGATTTGGTCATAGCAAAAAATCTTCAAGAGAGTTCTAGTGATTGTGGGACCAAAATAACATCACTGGGCTAGTTTCCATGGATTTTCTTCAGGGATGTTTGATCTGGGCATCTCCTATGTTACCTAAGCAGCTTGGGATGTAACATTCGATTCTGCTCTGACTGCAGTTAGGTCTTAATTGAGATCACCATGGTAACTGGTTTTGATGTTTTGAAAGGTCTCCACTTAAGGTCCATAGTGCGGTGAAGGCACAGCCTTCAGGGATGGGGCATATGCTGGTGTCTGGTCTTTCATAAAGACAACTCTTTCTGTTTCCAGTGTGAAAACAAGCGAGGCCAAGTTATTAAGGATCTGATAAGGATAGTCGAAGAATACATCAAAAATGTAAAGAATGACCATTACCCAATAAATTCAACCACAAATAACAGGATCGTCATTGCTTTCCTTTAAAAAAAAAGTATCCTGAAGATTATATACAGTACATGAAAAAGAAATCTGGGATAGAGGGTTTAAAATATTTCTACCACAAAGGAATAAGCAGCATGCTAGGAGACAGATGTTTAACCTGACTTAACTATTGCACAACGTATCTGTATCTCCAAGGATCAAATGGATCCACATCGATGTGCGCTATTATTATTCACAAGCTAAAAAGAGAAATTTAATTTACAAAAGGCACAGAAGAAAAATCCAAGAGCCATTTGGAGGAAACGAGGCAAAAGTAAAGAGGAGTTTGATACTTCGGAGAGTCTCCTTATGCTCCTAACATATCTGTAGCTTTGTTTCCCGGCTGTGTCCTTATTTTCTTTCATAGCAACCTGTTAGTCACTGGCATTTTTTTTTTCTTGACGTTTCTCTTCTGTGCTATTGGTTACTATATTAATTACTGGGCTCCAGCTATGTCTGATAAATACCAGACAAAAAGCAAAGTTAAGGGAGAAAGTGTAACTCATAGCTCAGAGGGCGCAGTCTGTCATGGTTGAGAGGACAACCTGACTGGCGTGATCACAGAAGGGACGAGGAAGCAGGGAGACAGAAATGGCATGTTAGGTTGGCAGTCTTCATTTCCTTTTTCTGTTTGGTGTAGAGTTTCAGCTCATGGTGTGGTGCTACCTGAATTCAGAGTGGGTCTTTGATCCTTAGTTAAACCTCTCTGGAAATGTCCTGAGAGAATTCCTGGAAGCATGCCTTCCAGGTGAATTCAAATCCAGTTACCTTGACAACAGCTCATGGGATTGAGGACCTGGTCCCCAGCTAGCAAACAATGCCTTGGGATGCTGTGGAACCACTTGGACACAGAGAGTGGCTAGCAGAAGTGGGTCACCACGGGTGGGTCTTGAAGGTTGTATCTGCCTTTGGCTCCTGCATAAGCTCTCTGCTTCCTCATCTACCAAGATGTGAGGAGCCCTCATGTTCCCCTGATACAGTCAAGACCATCCATTAGGTCTCACTTCCCATGACAGATCCCTCAAACTGTGAGCCAAAAACAAACTCTTCCTCCCTTAATTGCTCTGTCAGGTATCTGGTCCCAGTGAAAGAGAAATCAACTAGTGTGTGTGTGTGTGTGTGTGTGTGTGTGTGTGTGTGTGTGTGTGTGTGTGTGTGTGTG
>CAJQZJ010033435.1:3455679-3479444 GCA_907164525.1 Lophiomys imhausi
GTGTGTGTGTGTGTGTGTGTGTGTGTGTGTGTGTGTGTGTGTGTGTGCTCGAGTGTGAATGTGTATGTGCTTGTGTGAGCATGTGTGTACACGTGGGTGTGTATGAGTGTACACATATGTGTGCATATGTGTGAGTGTCAACTAGTGTGTGTGTGTGTGTGTGTGTGCTCGAGTGTGAATGTGTATGTGCTTGTGTGAGCATGTGTGTACACGTGGGTGTGTATGAGTGTACACGTATGTGTGCATATGTGTGAGTGTGTGGCATGCTTGTGTGCATGCCAGTGTGTGCATGTGTCTCTACCATTTGCTTCTCAGTGAGGATTTTTGACTCATTTCTAGTTTTAAAATTGCAAGAAACATTGTCTCATCTGTTGTGATTCAATTTTTACTTGTGAAGGAATTTGGTTGTTTTATTAACTGTTCTGCAAGAGAAAGAGGAGGCAGAAGGACTGCTATCCATTTCTGTTTCCAGAGTCATTGAAATTTCAACCCAAACTTAGAGTTATGTTTAATTAAGTTGTAGTCACCCTGAATTATTGCTGATGCAATTATTGCATAATTTGTGACTCATTCAAACCATTATTTTACTAAATAATTTAAATGGGCAACAATCACAATAAAATAATGGAATTGATAACTAAAAGAGTGCAAAAAGCCAGAATAGGAAACACAACAACTTAGGACAGCAGTGTGGGAGAGAGGCTTCTGGGAATTTGGAAGATGCCAAACCTTGCTTGTATGGAGGCTTGGGCATGGGAATTTTGATACAGT
Organism: Lophiomys imhausi; assembly: GCA_907164525.1. NCBI lineage: Eukaryota > Metazoa > Chordata > Mammalia > Rodentia > Muridae > Lophiomys > Lophiomys imhausi. The sequence goes on from CAJQZJ010033435.1 coordinate 3,456,451, forward strand.
AGTCTCTTACCTGGTCTTCTGAATAAATTCCTTAGTACATTCGTGAATGTCATTACAAACACTCTTAATTTCTCAAGACTTAATGTCATTAGCAAGTGTTGATGATAATGATAAGAATGAAAACCTGCACTTTTGAATGCTTACTGTCATGACTATTCTGAACAATTGAGGATATTGCTTTCTTAGTTCCTCACATAGAAAAGAGTTATGAGTCTGAAACATGTAGAAGTTAGATAACTTACCCTGAGATGCAAGCAAAAAAAAAAAAATGTGTGTCTGGAAGAGGAAGCCAGGCAACCCTTCAAGAATAAAATCAGAGGGCTTATATAGGAGCACTAATTAGAACAGGACATGGATTAGAAAAGAGGATGGTGTGGGGGCACAGGAGGAGTTAGGGGAAGGGCAGATATGGTGAAAATACACAGTACTCACATGTGAAATTCTCAAAAACAGCAATAATAAAAATAATAAAAGACAAAATTAAGAAATAAATATTGGTAAATAGTGTGGCCGGGGAGATGACTCAGTGGTTTAGAGCACTTGGTCCATAATCATGATGATCGAAGTTTGGATCCTCGCACCCACAAAACAAGCTATGTGTTTCCACAAATGCTTGAGACCCCGGCTTGAGTAAGGCAGAGAAAGGAGGATAGCTGGGGCTTGCAAACTTCCAGACTGGTTGAGCCACGAGCCACAAGTTCAGGAAGAGATCTTGCCTCTGAAGAGCAAATAATGAGGGAAGAGGAAATCCATGTCCTCACTGGCTTACGTCCTGTGTGCACACGGGTGCTCATCCCCACCCACACATGCATGCACACCCACTCATAGAGCACAGACACACACACACACACACACACACACACACACACACACACACACACAAAGATACATCTTCAACAAGCATAAGCAGGCTATGGAACAACTTAAACTATCCCTCTAAGGTCATTCTCTCTGATGCTTCAACTGTTGCTTCTTCCAGAATTGATATACACGGCTATCAATATCCTTACGGCCTTTGATGAAGTGCTAGGATTCTGAGTATACTCACCAATTCTCTTGTTAAATTATCAGCTCCAGGAGGTCAGAGAACCTTTGGTTTTTCCAGCACTGGGTAATGTCTCAGGACATTGAATACTCTTTCTTCAATACATTCACATCAGAGATGGCTGCTATATTTTGCTTGTCTGCTAATCTTTATTCTTAAGCAATATCTTAAGTAAATATATATCCAGCATCAGCCACATAGCCAACCTCAGACATAAGGACATGGTGGTGATAGCCTGACTCCCAGTCCTGCCTTCAAGGAGTTTGAAGTCTAATGAGGGGACAAACATGTTGAAGGTCTGGAAAAGATGGTCTGTTGGTGTGAAAAGTGTACATGACAACTGAGCACACAGCTAATGGGCTAATCCTAAAGACAGGCCAGGAGGGCCTATGGGGAAGCATGTTCTTTGAAAAATGACTGATGTAAGGCAGGAGACTGGGAAAGGTATGCAGAGTAACTTGAGAGAGTGAGTGTCCTAGGTAAACAGACATCATGTTGAGAGGTACAGAGAAAAGCAGCACAAAGCACTTGAATGTCCTCCAGGATTTCATTAAGTGATTAAGCCTGCAGGATAAGAGGGATAGAAGCTGGGCATCAGGCTTGAGAGAGCCGAGCAGTAGCTGTCTCAGAAGGGCCTTGCTGGTCTTGTTAGGGGAATGGACTTTATCTCTGGGCGTGAGGAAACCATTGCAGCATTTCAGACAAAACTGGTGTCTTGCAAGGATTTGCAGCCAGGATGATCTTAGGCATCAAAGTGCCCAGAGTTCTCTGTAGGGGCTGAAAAGGAAGGTATGGGTTATAGTGACAGATGGAGAGGGCCTACAGTAGCAAACTCTCATTCCCTAACAGGAGTGCTGGAGTCACATTTTCTTTAGTTGCACCACATTGGTGATCTCTGAGAGGGAAATGCATGTGGTTTAGCTACCCTTTAATTCTAAACTGTTCCGCAGGGAAGAAGAGCAGGCCCTGGGCTGGGGATAGAGCTCAGTTGGTAGAGTGCTTGCCTAGCAGGTTAGAAGCTCTGGGTGAGATCCTCAGCACAGTGTAAATTGTTTGTGTGGCCTGTAACCTCAGTACTAGTGTAAGGAGCCTGTAAGCAGCTAATAGAAAGCTGCAGGAGCATTAGGAAAATAAGAAATAATATTAAGCTAAAATGAAAGTATAATGTGTGAAGCTGTGCCCTAATGTGTGAGGATAGATAAGAACCAAGTAAGTGCCGTCCTAGATGGGTGACATAGTTGATATGCAAATTGCGGGCCAAGACGCACCCACGCAGGTGGCCCAATAGATATGATAATTAAGCCAAGTAAAAAAGTATAAGAACCGAAAGCAGAAGGCATTCAGACGACGTTCGGTCTCAATGACTGACGTTCCGCCTCTGCCTACCTTTCCCCTCAACATCCGACGGCCCCAGGCTTGAGTCTAACTCTTTGAGTCTAACTCAAATAGCCCACGGCTTGGATCTGAGGACTCTCTCTCTCTCTCTACATCCGGTGGCCCCGGGTTAATAACCCACGGCTTGGATCTCAGCTCTCTTACCTTCTCTCTCTCTCTCTACTCTGACCCGAGAGATCCGAGACCGGGACCCGAGAGAAGACGACTCAGGTCGTATGATGGGGAAATACTATATAGGGTTATGATTAGGATATGTGTTGAGTGTTCAGAAGTGGTAGTTATATATTATGATTCCTCAATGTGGTGGTTATATATATTGTAATATTAGTTATCCTAGCTTCAATGACCATTAAGTGTTTCTGTTTGATGCAGCTATCCTGATCCTATAGAAGTTGAAATATTCCATCTAGTATAAGTTGTTAATAATAAATATCATAAAGACCAGCCTGCCTAATTGTATTCCATTTGACCTTATTGGGTGGCGAGTGCCGTCACCTGGTCACACGACTCCCTTCCACAGAGAAGGAGGTGTGGGGATTTGGATGACCAAACCGCGCTCCCCACAACTAGGGAGGTAGCTGTAAGAGGATCCAAAGTTAAAGATTAAACTTGTCTACACAGAAGTTCTAGGTCAGCTGGGAGACGTGATCCTGTTTGTAATATAAATATATAAATATAATATATTTAAAGAGAGTGGAGCCTTCTTCACAGAAAGGATGGGTTGGACAGCCATGTTTAAATATCAATCAATAGTGATGGCCAGGTGTGGATGAAAGGCCAGGGGCTGGAGGCTAGACTGTTAAAATAGAATTGTATACCAGATTGTCTATCATGGCTTCTAAAAATACAGAAAGGCCACCTTGGGTCTATTGTCTCATAATATCCTCAGATAGGGCTGGGGACTGTGCTCGTTGGGAAGTCCCCTAGGTGATCTGCATGCACATCGTTTATGAATTCGTATGCTAGTCAGCTAGTACAGATGACAGGATGTGCAGATTCATAAGGAAGTAAACATTTCAGGTTTTGGTAACCAACTGGATCATCCCAGAAGGCCAAGAGAGGCATAATAGGGCAATATATCTGTATTCTGCCTCTAACCTTGGCCCTTTGTGCCCTGAGCTGTTCTTTCCTGAAAAGATAGAGACACTCCTCTCGATACAAAGCTGAGCAAAGCTGGTTGTAGGCCAGCACTGGCTCCTCTGGCAGGCGACACAGCTCATGTGACCAGCCTGGCTTCCTGCTTGGGCAGTGGAGGTTTCAGTTGCATAGGTGTGTTGAGTAGCCAAGATTGGAGGTTTTAGTTACGGTTATAGAATGTCTGTCTGTAAGTATTAGAAGAAGGAAGCAGAAATGGGAGTGGGGTCCTGCTTAAGGTCAAGGACAGAGCTGAGGGAAATGTGTGGAGCTGCAAAGGCTGGAAGGGGAGATGATGGACAGAGAACAGAATCCTCTGTTCAAGAGGAAATGGTTGGGTTGGAGAAGATGGCTCAGCCGTTAAGAGCACTGGCTGCTCTTCCAGAGGACCCAGGTTAAATTCCCAGCGTCCACATGGAGGCTCATAACTGTCTGTAATTCCAATTCCAGGGGATCTGACACCCTCACACAGACGTCCATGCAGGCAAAACAGCAGTGCACATTAAGAAAAAAGAAGAGTAAATGGTTGGTATGAAATTAAATGTGAAAGACCCGGGGGAGGGAAGTTCCTCACCCGACGCTCAGGATATCACGGCCGCCCCAAAACTCGCAAGAGACCATCTTGATGCAATCGCAAGAGGTTTATTTCGGGGGGAAGGGGAGGGAATGGGGGGGCTCTGTGCACTGAGGGCGCCACTCGTATCCCACGCAGGGGTAGGAGCTGCGACTACGATTTGGGGGAGAGTAGAGTATTTTATAGGGGAGCACCACAGATTAAGGGGGTGGGGGAAATTACAGGTGGGAAGTACCAGCCCAGCCCATTGTTTACCACAACCCAAGGGGGAGGCAAAATACAGGTGGAATGTACCAGCCCATTAGTTAGTCAGCGGGAAATATCCTACATCTGTTTGTTTCAGGAATGAATCTAATCTTGTTTTGTTATCTACTTTGTGGTCAGCCAGTTCCTAAAACCCTGGGGGCCCGTGGCTCAATTGACCTTCATTCTTAGTTTCACCCTTTTTATGGTCAGCTAAGTTCCTGGGACCTGGCAGCTGGCCTGGCTCTACTGCCAACTTAGGGGGTCTCTTAATAATTTTTATTCTCTTCAAATGCACAGGTGTGGTCTTGTGAACAAACCCCTAGAAAACAAGACCAGCAAGAGAACAAATCCCAACCCAAACAGTCATTTTCCGAACAGCCTTGGGGACATTTCTGTTAGACAGATTTGAGAAATATGTGGCGGGTTTAAGAGAAAGGTGTGTAGAGGAGTTATCCTTGAGATAGAACTCTATTCACAGATGTTCATGTCATGCCACAAACAGCTAGATAGGATTCTGAAGGAAGAAGGTGAGAGGCCTGACTTAGTCCATTTTAGGCAGGGCCTCCAAATTGAACCTTCAAGTGTCAATTTCCCAGAAGAAAAGGCCAGGTTTCTAAAACAACAACAACAAAAACAAACAAACAAACAAACAAAAATCCCCCCAAACCAAAACCAAACCAATCCAAAACAACAACAACCAAAAAACAAACAAAACAAAAAAACCACAGACAGAGGGCAACCAATCAGCAGTTGCCCTGAAGTCCCACCTGAAGCTAAATTATGCAAGTACCTCTCTCTAGGGACACCAGCCAATCTCAGCAAGGGTCAGGTAGCCACAACTGGATTTCCCCTAAGTACCTTTAAAAGGAGCCTGCAAGCTCCTCTTGTCATCACCATTTTGTTTGAATGGTTGACCCAGCATGCTGGTTGTTTCTATAGAATAAACATTCCTTGCTTTTGCATAGGATTTGAGTCTTGGGTCTTCCTTCAGTGATTCTTGGACCCTTACAAAAGGATTCTAGAAGACAGAGTTTTCTGAGGAAGAGAAAAGGTGTGTCTCCCCCCACCCCCCCATGACCCTTTTATTCTTGTAGAGAACTGTGAAAACTCAGGTCAGGAGCAAAGCACTCAGAGAATGTGGGGTTCTGGTCCAGGTTTCACTTTCCCTTAACCAGTGATAGCAGCTGGTGATTACACCAACATCCTTTAACCTCTCTAAGTGCTGAGTGCTGGGTTCCGTGTTTTACTAATGTGTTCCCTACTCTTGTGACATCATTGTCTGGCACACATTGTTATCATCATTTTTGAGATGGAGAAATTGGTTCAGCTTGCAAAGTTTGGTCAAGGCTAAAACATAGAATTAAGGAAGGATAAAAAAGACAGGAGGAATTGTAATGGGAGTTAGTTTTCTTTAGTGAATTAGTAAGGGCTTCTGAAATGCAGACTCTTAAGGGACATGCAGATCAGCCTGGCACCTGGCAGCACAGAGTGCTGGACAACCATTGAGAAGGCACTGTGAATCTGAAAAGAGCTGAAAAGAGCTTAAGGATTGGCATTGCATGGACACTAGAAAGATCTGAGCTGAAATGGGCAGAACCCAATTGAAAAGCCTACTTCTGAGGCCACAGTTCTGAGGGTGGCAGAGAGCAGCACCTGGTGGAGGGGCGTGGCCAAGGATCACCAGTTACCTCGAGAGTGCCCTTGAGCTATGAGACCCTGCAAAAGACTGCAAGAACCGAGCCCTATTTAATCCTGAGAGAGTGGAACTCATGGGGGAGACCATGAAGTGCGAAACGACATATGCCATCTGCCAGCCCTTAGGCTGCACCAGCCCTGAGACGATAAGAAGCGGGCAGATAGAAGCCTAAGCACATAAACTGAGAGGTGGAGTTCAAGAAAGAGACTCTTGCTGAGAGCTAGCCCAAGAAGGCTGAGAAAAGCCACAAAGACGAACGACCGCATTGGGGGCAGAGAGGCCTAAGGTATGATAGATAGCAAGTGAGCAAGGCTCGAGGTGGGCATGGGCCGGGGAGACCAAGGAAATGACAGTAATGGTAGTCTGAGGAAAGTCGGGACTGGCTGGTGTCACAGCGGCAGGAACAAAGAGACTGAAGTGGGCCGGGGTGCAGCCACAGCACCAGCTTGAGGTGTGATGTGCATACACGCCCTGAAGCTGTGGCAAACAATTATGAGGAGACCTCGAGGGCAGTCAGGAGAGTAACCCCTGTCACATGAGGCTGCAGCAAGGCTTTGAAGAAAAGACTAGGCCTCCTGGCACGGTATCTGTGCCATGTAAGACTGAAGCCAGCCTCAAGCTGAGAGGCTGAAGCAGACTGACCACGTGAGCCTATGGGCAGTGGGGGCACCTTGAAAGGAGAAGGCTTCAAGAAGACTGCCATAACTATGCCAGAGCCAGACTGATGACTGCTGTTTGAGGTGTGACAGCAGATAGAAGACAGCAAACCAAGTTGCCCTCATGTACCTGCACTAGGCAATCTTAATATCCTTTACGAAGGGTTAAAGTAAGATTGTTTAAGTGTTATTAGGTATTATGTGTTTATAGATATTAATAAAATTTTTGAATACAGAGAATAAAAAGAACATGTGAAGGTGTTCTAAGGTTTGCTTTTCTGTTGGGATAAACACCACGACCAGAAGCAAGTTGGAGAGGAAAGAGTTTATTTCATCTTACAGGTTATTATCATTGGGGAAAACCAAGGCAGGAACTCAACATTGGAGCTTAAAGCAGAACTGTGGAGAATGCTGTTTACTTGCTGTCAAGCTCCAGGTTCAGCCTCCTTTTGTGTACAGCCCAGGCCCATCTGCCTAAGGATAGCACTGCCCGTAGTGGACTGGGCTTTCCTACAAACATTGTGAATCAAGAAAATGCCCCGTGGGCACACCTACAGGTCAGTGTGAGGGAGGTCATTCTTCATTTGAGTCTCCTTCTTCCTCCTATCAAGCTGACAACCAAGATTCGCCATGGAAGAGGAGAGAGAAGCCCTTCACCTTGGGGTCTCATTTGTTGTTCCTGCTGATGGACAGTCAATGTCATTGCTAAAGCCACAATTCTTTCCAGAGATAAAGCATGTTTTCCTAAAGGCACCCCAAACAATAGTATTAAAAATATAAATGAACTGTGCTTATGCAGGGCCAGGATGCTTGTAGCCCTGAGTTTTATATTAGTACCCTCTCTCATCTTTCAATCTAATGGGTGAACCCCACAAAACTGCCTTACAACCTCTTTTACAGAAGAATATCTTTAAGAAAAGTAAGTAAACCAGCTCATAGACTTTAGTTAATTTTGATAATTTTCTGAAATTGTGAACTTCGATTAATGTTGAAAAGTACAGTCCTTTGAGGAATGTGATTTAGAAAGCCACATGTTTCCTCACTTAAGAGCACATACACATGCACTCATGCACACATGCACACATGTTGTTTTGAGACTGTGTACTGTCCTTTTCCTAAAAGACCCTCTCTGTCTAAATACTTAATAAACTCACTAACTTTACTTTGCTCCCTTCTTTCCTCCCTCCCTACCTCTTTTTCTCCCTCCTATCCTTTATCCCTTCTTTCCTCCTCTGAATTGTAGTACATTATGCATAATATAATTGCAACAAAGTATGTATAATAGAAATGTACCCTCTTAGCCAGGGGTAGTGGTGCACATCTTTAATACCCCCAACTTGGGAGACAAAGACAGGTGGACCTCTGTAACAGAATATTTTTATTTAAAACATTCGTATTTATTAGTACTTAATGAACACCTATAAAATACCTAAAACCTATAACCTATCTAAGAACACACTAATACCTACCTAAGAATACCTAATTAACTGTATTTTAATTTTCTTAAAAGGATATTAATATTCTTAGGGTAGGTCCATGCAGGATAGCTTGGTTTTGGCACTTCTCAATACTGCAGTCTCAGCAGGCAGTCCCTTCAAGCTTAGTGTCCATTGGACCTAACTTTGACAGTTTGCATGGCCAGTTTATTTCAACAGCTAGATTGAGACCGGTTTATAAAGTCACTGTGTTCTAACCGCTAAACTGAGGTCAGCTTCCTCCATCAGCTGAGACTCATTTCTATAGTCTCCTCAGCCCATGTATGCTTCCCGACCTAAGTCTTTTCTGAGTGCTTTTCAAACTCCACTCACCTCGCTCACTCATCCGGCACTGTTGAGCCCTTAGACAGACAACTTTAATGTCCAATTTTTAAAGAACTTTCAGCAGGTTTTATGCCATGCCTTTTCTGCCAGCCTTCTTAGGCCGGCTTACAGGATGTGTCTCAGGCTATTGCAGCCTAAATAATGTCTATTGGCTGTGCACTTTACCAGCGTGTCTTCTCAGTCTGTGAGGCCAGAGGAAGAGGGGGGGCCGCGTGGAGCTCTCTGGCTTATACATTGCATCATCTCATGATCCTTGGCGGGATTGAGGGCCCACAAGATCTCTCTCGATATTCAGAGGTCCCAGTGGCTTCTCAAGGCAACTGATGTCATCTTCAGGGCTTGGGCAGTTTCTTAGCCACACCCTTTCAACAGGACATTTCATGTTTCTCAAGTTTAAGGGACCCCTGGCTCCTCCTTATGTGGTGCCAGATGCTAAGCTGAACTGCACACTAATTTCACTGAAGAGGCCTGAATTCTACCACAGACCTCTGTGAGTTTAAGGCCAGCCTGGCCTATTGAGAGAGTTGCAGGCCAGGAAGGGCTTCAAGGAGAAACCCTGTCTCAGAAAACAATAAAATAAAACCAAAAGAAATAAAAACGAGGGGGATCCAAGATGGCGGCCACCCGCACTGATGCTTTTTGAACATGGGGGAAAAGAGCCATAAAAAGCACAGAGTTATTGGACACTGTGCAAAAACCGGAGGGGCTAGACCCTCCGGGAACACACACAGCTCCCAAGGGACTGTTAAAAGTCCCAGGGCAAGGCTCTCCCCCCATCTCTCTCAGACATGGAAGCCACTAAATATGGGACTCGGGAACTCCCATTTGGAGAGACGCCTGGTAATATCAACCCCAATACACAGCAGGCAGAATCAGAGGCCACATGGCGATCGTCCACTAGCCTACTGGGATCCCCACACCTCAGGAGGTCCTTATAGCTACTTAGAAAACTTTGCGGGCTAGTTGAAGTCTTAGCAAGGCAGAAACAGGGCGCATGGCGGGAGGTCCGCAGCCACTCGAGCCGCAGAGGATCCGAGCAGGAAGCCAGAGGGCAGGGCAGAAGTGCCAAGCCTGCGGCAGAGCAGCCAGGGTGGGAAGCCGGCACAGGCGGGCGGGGCTGAGGCTCCCCGCGCCCGCGGCAGAGGAACCGGCACAGGAAGCAGACACAGGCGGGTGGGGCTGAGGAGTCATGCCCGCAGTGGAGGAGCCTAGTGGGAAGCCAGAAGCCAGGGGACAATAGCTATATTCTGGAAAACCCAGACATATTAGGCATGGAGCCGGGCCCTGTCAGTCTCCGTGATGACAACCAAAATCCACAGAATCTGTGCCTGGGCAAACAGGTCCATACCATCAGAACCATTACAGGCTGATCACTCAGTGTGCAACATAGAGAAGTCTGAATTGGGAGCAGTGAAACAATCCCTGGCCATTTCTCACTACCTGGGAATAGGCGGCACCAGCTCACAGTGCTTCAGGCTATTAGAATCACAGTGACCCTGAGATTCCCCTGTAAGCAATGACAGATAGCCAAGCAATTCGACTCCTACACCAAAGCATCCCCTGTGGATCCAAGCCCAGAAAACGACGAGAGCAGACAGCTAAACACATCCATATGGCCAAAGGTCCAAGAAAAAAAAAATCAAGGAAATATGACTCCAACAATGCAGAACTATCCTAGCTCATCCAATTCAGATGACCTCACACAAACAGAAACACGTGAAAACGATGACAATTCTGCATTATGGAAAGTGATAGAGTCCCTTCAAGAAGAACTTAAATCTATGAAGGAATTCAAAGAAGCCACAATTTTACAAGTCAAAACAACGAATAACACCATTAAAGAGCTCCAAGCCAAGGTGACTCAGCTTGAACAGGAAAAGGACAAAGCAATGAAAGATTTTCAGACAAAAACAAGCAAACTGGAGAAGGAAATGTACAAAACGAACAATACCATACAAGACATGAAAATAGAAATAGAAACATAAAGAAAACACAGTCAGAGTTAAAAGAGGAAGTGGAGAATCAAGGGAAGAGAACAGGAACTACGGATGTGAGTATGAAAAATAGAATGCAAGAGATGGAAGACAGGATCTCAGGCATGGAAGATTCGATGGAAGAAATCAGTACAACATCCAAAGAAAATGAGAAGGCTAAAAAATCTCTCACCCAAAACATCCAAGAAATCAAGGACTCAATGAAAAGACCGAACCTAAGAATTATAGGCATAGAGGAAAGAGAAGACTCCCAACTCCAAGGTCCAGGAAATATCTTCAACAAAATCATAGAAGAAAACTTCCCAAACCCGAAAAAAGAGATGCCAATAAAAATCCAAGAGGCTTACAGAACACCAAACAGATTAGATCAGAAAAGAAACTCCTCCCCAAGAGGAGCAGAAGGCAGGAAATCATCAAACTTAGGGCTGAAACCAACAACTTAGAATCAAAAAGAACTATTCAAAGAATCAATGAAACCAAGAGTTGGTTCTTCAAGAAAATCAACAAAATAGACAGACCCTTAGCCAAATTAACTAAAAGGTGGAGGGAAAGAACCCAAATCAACAAAATCAGAAATGAAAAGGGAGAAATAACAACAGACATTGAGGAGATCCAGAGAATATTTGGGTACTGCTTTAAAAATCTATATTCCACCAAATTTCAAATCCTAAGTGAAATGGACAATTTCCTCGATAGATTCCACCTACCAAAACTAAATCAAGATCAGATTAACAGCTTAAACAGCCCAATAACCCCTAAGGAAATAGAAACAGTAATTAATAATCTCCCAACCATTAATCCCAGCACTTGGGAGGCAGAGGCAGGCGGATCTTTGTGAGTTCGAGGCCAGCCTGGTCTACAAAGTGAGTCCAGGACAGCCAAGGATACACAGAGAAACCCTGTCTTGAAAAAAACCAAAAAAATAAAGATAAATAATCTCCCAACCAAAAAAAGCCCAGGGCCAGATGGCTTCAACACGGAATTCTACTGGACCTTCAAAGAGGAACTAACACCATTACTCTTCAAACTCTTCCACCAAATAGAATCAGAAAGAACACTGCCAAACTCATTCTATGAGGCCACTGTCACTCTGATTCCTAAACCACACAAAGACCCAACAAAGAAAGAGAACTTCAGACCAATCTCCCTCATGAACATAGATGCAAAAATACTTAATAAAATACTAGCAAACCGAATTCAAGAACACATCAAAAGTATCATACATCATGATCAAGTAGGCTTCATCCCAGGAATGCAGGGATGGTTCAACATACGAAAGTCTACCAATGTAATTCACCATATAAACAAGATGAAAGAAAAACCACATGATAATCTCGCTAGATGCAGAAAAAGCATTTGACAAAATCCAACACCCCTTCATGCTAAAAGTTCTGGAGAGAAGGGGCATACAAGGACCATACCTGGAAATAATAAAGGCAATATACAGCAAGCCAGGGCCAACATCAAATTAAATGGAGAGAAGCTTGAAGCATTTCCTCTAAACTCAGGGACAAGACAAGGATGTCCACTTTCACCATATCTCTTCAATATAGTACTTGAAGTCCTTGTTAGAGCAATAAGAGAACTAAAGGAGATCAAAGGGATAAAAATTGGAAATGAAGAAGTCAAATTATCCCTATTCGCAGATGATATGTTAGTATACATAAGCGACCCCAAAAACTCCACCAAAGAACTCTTACAGCTGATAAACAACTTCAGCAAGGTGGCTGGATACAAAATTAACTCAAAAAAATCAGAAGCCCTTCTTTATACAACAAACAAATGTACCGAGAGGGAAATAAGGGAAACAACCCCCTTCACAATAGCCACAAACAATATAAAATACCTGGGGGTAACTCTAACCAAACAAGTAAAGAACCTATACAACAAGAACTTCAAGCCCCTGAAGAAAGAAATGGAGGAGGCCTTTAGAAGATGAAACGATCTCCCATGCTCATGGATAGGTAGGATCAACATAATAAAAATGGCTATCCTACCAAAAGCAATATATAGATTCAATGCAATTCCTATCAAAATACCAACACAATTCTTTATAGACCTGGAAAGAGCTATTCTCAATTTCATATGGAACAACAAAAAGCCCAGAATAGCTAAATCAATCCTGTACAATAAAAAAGCATCTGGAGTTATCACCATCCCAGATTTCAAGCTGTACTACAGAGCAATAGTAATAAAAACAGCATGGTACTGGTATAGAAACAGACCAGTGGATCAATGGAATCGAATTGAAGACCCCAACATGAACCCACACACCTATGGCCAACTAATCTTTGACAAAGAAGCCAAAACCACACAATGGAAGAAGGACAGCATCTTCAACAAATGGTGCTGGTCCAACTGGATGTCCACTTGCAAAAGAATGAAATTAGACCCATACCTATCACCTTGTACAAAACTTAAATCCAAGTGGATCAGAGACCTTAACATAAGGCCGGTCACACTAAATCTACTAGAAGAAAAAGTAGGAGAAACCCTCTAACTCATTGGCACAGGTGACAACTTCCTGAACAGAACACCAACAGCTCAGGACCTGAGATCAACAATCAATAAATGGGACCTCATTGAAACTGAAAAGTCTCTGTAAGGCAAAAGATACTGTCATTTGAACAAAACGGCAACCAACAGACTGGGAGAAAATCTTCACCAACCCCACATCTGATAGAGGGCTATTATCTAAAATCTACAAAGAACTCAAGAAACTAAATGCCAAGAAACCAAATACTCCAATCAAAAAATGGGAGACAGAGCTAAATAGAGAATTCACAAAGGAGGAATCCCTAATGGCTGAGAGACACTTGAAGAAATGCTCAACATCCTTAATCATCAGAGAAATGCAACTCAAGATGACTCTGAGATTCCATCTCAAACCTGTCAGAATGGCTAAGATAAAGAGCTCAAATGACAGCACATGCTGGCGAGGGTGTGGAGAAAGGGGAACCCTACTCCATTGCTTGCAGGATGTGCAATTGGTTGCAGGCTTGTGCAACCACTATGGAGGTCAGTATGGCGATATCTTAGAAATCTTGGAATAACTTTGCCTCAGGACCCAGCCATACCACTTCTGGGTATACACCCAAAGGACTCCTCACGGAGTCATAGAGAAGTCTCCTCATCTATGTTCATAGTAGCCTTATTTGTAATAGCTAGAAATTGGAAACAACCCAGATGTCCCTCAACTGAAGAATGGATTAAAAAATTGTGGTACATCTATACAATGGAATATTACTCAGCTATCAGAAACATTGAAATCATGCAATTTGCAACCAAATGGATGGAACTAGAGAAGCTCATCCTGAGTGAGCTAACCCAGCCTCAGAAGGATGCACATGGCATCTATTCACTTATAGTAGGATTTTAGCTATATCGTACAGGATATCTGTACTACAACCAACACACCAAAAGGAACATGGACATAGACTTTTTTTTCTTTTTCCTTTCTTTTTTTGTTGTTGTTCTTTGTTTTTGTGGGTTTGTGTGTTTGTTGGTCTTTTTTTAGTTTTCCCCCCGTAGCAAGGAGACACCTTTCACTGGTGGTACTGCCTCGTAGGCCCCCGGTGTATGAAGAGGCTCTTGGCCCTCATATGACTCCTGAACTGTGGTGAGGGACTGTTATGTAGGGACACTCCACCCCAGAGGAACAAGAGGGAAGGGTTAGGGGGTAGAGGATGGTAGGGTGGGGCTGGGAAGCGGGGAAAGAGGACAATATGATAGAGATGTAACCTGAAGCAACAAACAAATAAATTTATTAATTAAAAAAAGCAAGTAACAATTTTAAAATACTGTAAATAAAATAAAGGTTACAGCCATTCAACCTGGTTTTATAAACCTCCAAGAGTCGAAAAAACTTAGAGCTAAGGTAAAATACATGAAAAATGTGGTGTTAACCCATGCCTTTAACTTCAGCAGAGACAGGAGGAGCACTATAGAGTTAGTGGTCTTATAAATTCTAGAGTTACATGGAACAGGGTGGTGAGGGTGCACACCCTTAATCCCATCATTCAAGAAGAGTACACCCTTAATCCCAACACACTAGAGACAGAAACAGGCAGATCTCAGAGCTCAAGGTTAGCCTGATACAAAACAAACTCTAAATAGAGAAAAACTTCAATCCAGGAATGGTGGAACACATCTTTAATCCCTTCAGATGGGAACCACAGGTCTTTGATCCTAATAATTAGAATGCAGAGACAGACACATAGGATTTGGAAGGACCTAAGTTTAAAAGCTACTCACAAAAGGCCTACTCAATACAAACAAATTGTCCTTTGAGATCTCAAAATATATACACTAAAGCTGGTTTAGCTCCAAAATAACAAAATAATTTCTTCTTTAACCCAGATTGAAAGATAATACTTTATATATTGTCAAAAAACCAAATTTGCTTCAGGAGAAATATTACCTACCCCCCCCGCCCCCCAAAAAAGGGTAATTGTCCCAGAGTTAGGATTAGGGCAGGGCTCTGTTCTTATCTTTCCAGGAGATTCAAAGCATCCATTCAAGGAACCCAGGGACAACTGGACAACGGAAACCTCAACAGAAAACAGAATCAGACACCAAAGATGATGAGTGGCCCAGATGATTCAACCTTACAGACTCCCTCAATAGCTGTTTTCATCAAAAGTCTACAACCACAACAACTCAATATTGCTAAGACCGTTCAGCTCTACACACTGCCCCAGCCAGAACTTCAGTAAAGCCTGGAAGATCAGCTTCTGCCTACAAACTCCTTAGGATATCTAAACAGCTGAGCACAGAAGGACTGAATATAAAAGGATTGTACTAACATTTTTAACCACTTTTCCATTCTGGTTCGGGTCCCAAACAGGTTTACTACGACCCAAATCAGCAGGAAGTCATTTTAAGAGAGCGACGTCCCATGCCCACAGGGTGGGGAGGGTGTTTCTCCGCCCCCCTTTTGGTTATTTGAAGGATAACTGAAAACTTTGTTATTTAGGGGAAGAGACTACAAGCTGTTAAATGGTCTTGTTAAATGGGTTTTGGATGTTAGACCCAGGGACTTCCTTCTTTCCCCTTTCTATATCCTTCTTTCTCTCCTATGTAGGAGTGCACGGACTTGAGAAAAATGAGACATAGATATAGTATTGGAAGGACCAAGAAGAAGGGACAGATTATTGAATATGCCCTTATACCTTTGTGTATTGATACAAAATTAGTATTATATTTGGCTAAAGTGGTATTGATCAATGTATATTGTGCAAATTTAAGATTGTATTGGACTACATCGGTGTTGATCTTTGTATATTGATACAAAATTAAGATTATATTTAGCCACGATGGTATTAACCCTTGTATATTGATGCAATATTAAGATTGTATTGGGCTACATAGGCATTGATTTTTGTATATTGATACAAAATTAAAGGTAACGCTTCTTAAAGGTATTGTACCTAGTGGTGCTTAAAAATGAAATGTGAAGCTCTGGCCTCTTGATACCAACCATCTTAAACCGTTTAGGATAGTTAAAAAATGCAAACTCCTAGTCATGCAAGCGTGTCATTTTGTTAGCTACTATGACAGTCTATCACAGATATTCTCTAAGCTACTCAGAAATCAAGTTGTTAAGAGACAAGCAACATTTGCTTATCTAAATACAAAAGATGGATAGGGCATCTTCAAAAACCCCAAGAGATCTGCAGAATATGGCATTCAAAGATGTTGTCTTAAATTAAGGTTTTTTTTTGATAGCGAGACATATCAGCTCCTGACCGCACCCCCTATTCTACTCCAAGTAGAAGATAAGCATCGAAGAATCTCCAGTGTGAGATGGTTGAATTAGTGGCAAGCCTATCTCTTGGCATGAAAAAACTCCTTGCTTCAACTGCAGACAGTCTGCTGTCCAAAAAGGACAAAACTTGGTAGCAGGGAAGTCGACAGCCTAACTCTGCCAAGACAGGGTAGGTAAGTCCTTCATAATCCCTGCTCTACAATAAATGTCTGTCAGAGAAACAGGACCAAAAGGCTGAAGACTGATGCTGGAATGTATGGAGAGAAAATGGGAACTGTCCAGGCAGTCACTGGTTTGTCATTTCTTAGTATTAGAAGCTGCAGGCCCTGCACTTCCTTTATAATCAGATATATTTATCCCTCTCAGGTCTCTGAGGTGGTTGAAGAATAGACAGCTAGAGTCTCATAGTTAAATTTTGAGTTGTTTAGGAATCAAGAGGGCGTTCTAGATCTAAGAAGATGGTTATAATAGTGATGCAAGTTAGTATGAAAGCTAAGTCAGTTATAGAACTTTAAACTCATGTAGATGGTTAGATGGTAGAATGTTAAAGTCAAGGGCCAAATATGTATGAACTGGACATTGGGAATGTATGCTGGGCCATTTAACTCTCATAAATGTGGCATATTTATTTCTGCTGTTTTGTATAGTATTTACTGTTATAAGAGAAGGAACCATCTGTTGGACTGAAAGGGGAAGCTGTTGGGGGGAAGAGGGTGGAAGGGTGGGACAGGAAGGGGGAATAGGGAAGGGTTTGTGACTGAGATGTAACTTGAAGAAAAAAAATAAAGTATTTAATAAAAAATAAATAAATAAAATTGAACTTCGGGCTGGAGAGGTGGCTGAGAGGTTAAGAGCACTGGCTATTCTTCCCAAGGTCCTGAGTTCAATTCCCAGCAACCACATGGTGGTTCACAGCCATCTACATTGAGATCTGCCCGGGCATATATGTAGAGCACATACCTGTATACATAATAAATAAATAAAAAATGTTTAAAAATATATATAAAATAAAATTCAACTTCAGACAGAGAATAAGTCATACTATAGAATGCCTGAGCTTTCTGTGGTGACACACTGGGGTTGGGGACAAGAACAGAAACCGTCTGAGTTGAATGTAGCAGTTTGTTATAAGAGTTGATGAAACACATTCTTGATGTAGCCAAGTGTGTTCAGGACCCAGGACATTCAGGGGACCAGAATGAGGACTCAGCTGAGCTTCGTGAGTTTGTATGAACCACGCAAGTTACTGAGATAGGTTTTGGTTTTAACGGTTGCATACATGTCTGGCCTGCAATGCATCCCAGCTATGAATGTGGCCAAAGAAAGTTATAGGTGACAATGTAGTATCACAACATCAAAAGGCTAGACATACCTGGCAGTGAAAACTGACATGGGTCTGCCTTGGGATCTGAGCTTGCCTACTGTTACCCCAGGGCTGCAACTGCAGATGAACCTGAGAGTGTTTTTTGTTACAGGGCTAAAAAGGTTCAGAACAAAGCTGTTATCAATGCCTGCACACTGGAGAGGGCGTGCAGGGCAGAGAGCAAGCTGCTGCTCAAATTCGGGCATGCTGGGGCTGCAGGTAAATCAAGTCAGGAGGCTATGCTTAGCCACACCTGCGGCTGGTGGGAAGGACCGAGGGGCAGCCCGCACAGCAGCTGATTTGGGGAAGGACGACTGGCCAGGTGATGGGGTGGGAGGGAAGGCCTAAGTTTTTGTTAAAGGTCTTTTGGCTCAACCTTGAAAAGTCCCAGCTCTGAGATCAGTGTCCTCTCATTTGTCGCATAAAATAAAGGCCTGCGCTTTCCCACAGGGCTCAGTCATGGAGTAGGCTCAGGCATCCACTGTGGCAAAGCTCTGCCTGAGTTAGAGCAGATGCACACAGTGGCCCACGCCTGGCCCTGCTGGTCACAATGTGCTGGGTGTTGACCCATGGGTAGCATCTAATTCCCACGATTTATAAACTCAGACATGAAACCTATGAAGAAACAGTGTAAGACAAATCTGCCATTCTTTCTGAACCTGTGGTTGGACAGGAATTCCATGAACAGATAGATGGTCACATGCCTGCACACGTGAGGAGAAAGGGGACCTCTGAGCTCCATGCTTCCCACGCATCGTCCTTCATGCTCTGAGGCCTGAGTTACTCCAGGACTGAGCAGATGAGTCTTCACACAGAATCACATAGAAGTAGCTCAGTTTTCCCAATCTCCTGTAGTCAGTCACTCTACAGCTCACCTTTGATGACAGCCTGATATTTAAAGGCCCCTCCTCCCTCTAGAGCACTCAGCATGTTTCCTGGAAGACCTGTGGCTGGGGATGCTGGGGACTCGGGGGAAGCTGGGCCCACCTGCTGGAGCAGGCACGGAGGGAGTGGGAGCAGCTCTCACACAGGTGAGGCTCACACTACCCACTTATGCTCCGTGTCCTTCTGTACAGCTGGCAGCCTGTGTTGCGGTGGGCTCCACACTGTAGTGAGGGCAGAGTTGGGGCCTGAATGGATCCAAGAAGTCATGGCATATTGATGAATGAAGACAGATGTCAAATGCTGTTGGGGATTTGTTTTTGAAGAACCAAGGAGTGTGAGTGTCCTCAGGGGACAGTACATATAGGCCTGAGCTAGTGCATCTCTCTTGGCCGGCATTCACTTTCACCATTAGATCCTAACAGGCCGTGCTGTGAGTACAGTAAACATTATTTTGTTGTTTTAGGTGCTAGGGATGAAACCCAAGGCCTTGCAAATGCTAGGCAAGTCTCTGCAGCACTGAGCCACACCCAGCTTCTGAGCCGTGCTGCATTTAATGTTAATATTTATAATTGATACATATGATTACGAGGGCAGTGGTGGTATCCCTTAACCCCCCATTTACTAAATAAACGCACCTATTAGTTTTTAATATAGCACTGGGGCTAGGTAGATCTTAACCATCTAAGCTGGCTTTCTACTTCCCCAGATAAAACCCATAATTACTTGCACAATATTCCATTTGGTCTGGCCCTCAAACTCTTGGGCACATGCACTTCTCTTCCATTTGGTCATGTCTGCTCCTTCCTCTTTCTCTTTTCCTGGTGCTCTTCCCACAAGTCCTGGAGCCTTCACGCTGCCTTAGCCCAGGCTTAGGCCCTTTATTCAGCCAATCAGGGATAGATTAGCAGGGAAGGTTACACAGCATCATTTAATGCACCTGAGTACACTAAGTACTCAAACAGTAAGGAAGATGGGGGCGGGGGAGGGAGGAGGTGCAAGCAATTAACATTTGAATACAAGCATCTTTTCAGATAAACTCTGACAGAGTCAGGCTGTCTCTGAGAAAGACATCCTCCCTGCCTCTCTTTGCCACCC
The DNA here is from genome assembly GCA_907164525.1 of Lophiomys imhausi. NCBI lineage: Eukaryota > Metazoa > Chordata > Mammalia > Rodentia > Muridae > Lophiomys > Lophiomys imhausi. Next base: position 3,476,121 of record CAJQZJ010033435.1, read on the forward strand.
TGAATCTTGTTCTTAGCCATGAGGTTCTGAGCAAATGCCCAAGTCTTGGACAAGACCTGGAACTCTTGGGATGGAAGGTAGAAGTCAACTTGGATTCAGGAAGGTTCATGAAGCCCAGAATAAGCCTTGTGTGGTGGGAGTAGAGTAGGATGTGGTCTGCAGTGTGAGCAACACAGATCAAGTTGGAGGTCGAGGATTCGGAAAGTCCATGCATAACTCCAGTGCCAGCAGAAGCCCTGTTAAATAGATCCTGTGGAGGGGTTTGCCTCCATGACTCGGTTTAAGTGGGAATCAAGGTACAGAACTACAAAACAAAATTTTACTTTCTAGTGACATTAACCACCAAGACTTTGATCTTCTTTATTCTTATTATTTTTTTTTTCTTTTTGGTTTTCAAGACAGGGTTTCTCTAACAGCCCTGGCTGTCCTGGACTCGCTTTGTAGACCAGGCTGGCCTCGAACTCACAGAGATCTGCCTGCCTCTGCCTCTGAATGCTGGGATTAAAGGTGTGTGCCACCATCCTGGCGATCTTCTTTATTCTTTTTTTTTTTTTTTGGTTTTTCGAGACAGGGTTTCTCTGAATATCTCTGGCTGTCCTGGACTCGCTTTGTAGACCAGGCTGGCCTCGAACTCACAAAGATCCGCCTGCCTCTGCCTCCCAAGTGCTGGGATTAAAGGCGTGCGCCACCACCGCCCGGCAATCTTCTTTATTCTTAATCAGAAGAAACTTCAGGACTTAAAAATCACCCTGAGCCACAGCAGTTGCTCTAGTTCTGTTTGTCTGTCCTCCATAAGCACAATATGGTACCCATACTGGAATGCACTTGGGCATCCTGGAGGGAGAATGCAGTGTGCCATTCTTTGCCATTAATAGCTGGTGCTCAATCAACTAGCAGCAAGTTAAAGGGTGCAGGGGCACACCCAGAGGGGAGCAAGGAGCCTAAGGAAGCCAGGGGCTTAAAGAAAGTAGGTGAGGCAGAAGTACAGGAGGAGGGGTGATAGAAGATAGCTGGAGGGGGATGAGAGGAAGGGAGGCCCCTGGGCCTTGACACAGGCCTGCCAGGACAGCTCCCCTTCCTCCCAAGGTCCCTGGGACAGACTTCTCTCTGTCTTCCTAGGAGCAGCAGATGGTGAAGACTCTCCCACACCTCCTCAATGTCAACGAGGACCCGCAGCTCACAGGGGTCCTCAAGTACTTCATTCACAATGGTACTTGATTCTTTTCCCTCCTCCCACTCCCGCCCACACAGGCCAGCTCTGATTTCCTTCCCTCCCTCCCTCCCTCCCTCCATCTCTTCCTTCCTCCCCTCCTCCCATCCTCCCCCTTTCCTTTTTTGATTTTTTAAAAATTTTGTATTCCAAAGCATACACTACCTCCCCACTCCTCTCCCCGAGCCCTGAGTGACCACCATTATTCTTTCTGTGTCTGGATTTCACCATTCCAAGTGCCTCCTAGCAGTGAGATCCGACCACACTTGTCTTTTAGTCTGTCTCAGCTCACTGGGTATAATTAAGCTCATTCAGGGTGTAGCATGGTCACACCATGTAGAGGGCCTTCGCCATATACACACACTGCATGTTAACTTATCCATCGTCTACACGTGCTCACATCACATTTTTGTCTGGCGGTTTCTGAGGCGGTAGCAGCCTTTGGAATGTCTCTCCAAGGTGTATGCTACTGAGTTGGAATTCAGTGCCCAGAGTTGTGCTGACCCATGTACTTCTCTCTTCCTGGCCACTATGCACAACAAAGACAGGCGTAGGATGGGGCAGGAGGACAGCCAGTCCCACTCAGGAGCTGCAGGGGATGCTGTGCACCCCAAGGGGCCAGCCACCACAGAAACAGAGCTTCTTTGCTGTCCCAGACTCAGTGAGTCAGTGAGGACTAAGATCCATGAAGAAGGCAACACTCTCACCAAGTTGGAAATCCCCCCCCAAAGCAGAAAGTAAAACAATTATACATAAAGCAAGGTTATGTCTGGTTATGATTTTCAACTCCAATTGGAAAACAAATTCTTCACCTGCTCTTACTGAAGAAAAATATGCCGCTTTCAAACTACCAAGCATATTAATTCATCGAGGCCAAATGCTAACAATTTTTGAAGATAAACTGTCCTCTTTCCAGGCTCCTGTGATGTTGGTCGGGCTGCTTCAAATGCAGTCTGTCTTCAAGGCCTGGAGTAAGAGCAACTCCTGTGTCCCCAGCACCTGTGCCCTGAACTACAGGACCGGGATCTCTCAGCCCAAAAATCTGTCTTTTTTCTTTTTCTTTCTTTTTGTTTTTGTTTTTTTGAGACAGGATGTCACTATATAGCCCAGGTTGGCCTCAAACATGAGATCCCCTTGTCTGCCCTGAGTGTCGGGTTGTCAGGTTTGTGCCAACATGCTTGGCTTGAGAAGATTCTGGAAAATCATGGGTCATAGGTAAGCCAGGATGTAAGTCCTGCTGAAAGGGCATTATTAAAAACGTCCCAGGCCTCCCTCAGGAGGTCCTCCTTCTGTTCCCATACACTCATCTTGTGAGAAAAGGGATGCCAGTGGTTAGAGCCCATTAGACAGACTCCACAGCAGAAGCAAGGCAATTGGGGAAAAACTGGGAAGACAAAAGACCAAGCACATTTTTGTGGTCTTTCACGATTGCACCTCCAGGTGGCTGTATCCTCAGGTCCTTGGTATTTAAAGCCCTCACTGAAGCAGCTTTTAAAATTTATTTTAAAATTATACATATATGTTTTTATTGGCACCACAGTTATGTGCATTTGTGGTCTATAGTGTGATTTTCAGAACATGCATACAATGGTTAGCGATCAGAGGTACTAGGGATTTTGAAACATTCGGCTACTGGCTTTGAGCATCATAACCTGGTACAGAACACCAGAAGTTCTCTTCCTAGTCAGCTCCACCCCTGTGATGTTCCCTCACATCCTCCCGGCTATGGCAGCCACTCTTCTTTACTTCTTTGAGACCAGTGTTTTGACCTCCACATGTGGGTGAGAATATGTGGTACTTGTCTTTCTGGACCTGGTTGATTTCATGATGCCCAGGCTTCATGGGAGGGAGGGGGCACCTATGCTCTGTTTGCCTTAATAAAGCCTCAGGTGAGGAGCAGCAGGGTGCTGAGATTACAGGTATGAGCCACTATAGCTAGCTCTGGTTTTGTTGTTGTTTATTTTTTTAGAGCTCACTGGGTAGCCAAGGCTAGCCCAAAACTCAACTCACTATGTAGTCAAGCTGATATCTGTTTCCTCCTGCTCCTCCTCCTCCTCCTCCTGCCCCTCCTCTTCCTCTTCCTCTTCCTCTTCCTCTTCCTCTTCCTCTTCCTC
>CAJQZJ010033435.1:3479454-3497636 GCA_907164525.1 Lophiomys imhausi
TCTTCTTCTTCTTCTTCTTCTTCTTCTTCTTCTTCTTCTTCTTCTTCTTTAGGTTTTTCGAGACAGGGTTTCTCTGTGTAACAGCCCTGGCTGCCCTGGAACTCACTCTGTAGACCAGGCTGGCCTTGAAGTCACAGAGATCTGCCTGGCTTTGCCTCCCGAGTGCTGGGATTAAAGGCGTGCCCCACCATGCTGGGCCTGGTATCTGTTTCTTAACCTGCCTCAACAAGTATTAGAATTATGGACGTGTGGCACCATGTCTATATCCTGCTGGAGTTCTTGATATAAATCTAAGACCAGGGTTAGCAAGACAGCTCCAAGGTTAAGGATGGTAGCCTCATAGCCATGAGGACATGGGTTTATACCATCATCCGTGTGAAGAGCTTGGTATGGTCTCATGTGGAACAGAGACAAGGTTTCTGGGGCTTGGTGGCTGCTTGTCAAGGTTCATGGAGAAATGCTGCTTCTTTGGTTTCTGCATGTATACCTGTACACATGCATAATACACACACCACACACACACATATATACACACACATAACACACACACACACACACACACACACACACACACACACAATCATAAGTAAGATCTTCCACAGATAACTCACCTTTTCATTTAGTTCTTCATAGCTGACTCTGTTGAATGCCTTCCCAGCATGCAGTTAGTGGTGACAGCAAGTTCACCAAACCTCAGGCCATGGGCTGACAAACTCAGGGCCCAGGCTTCTCACAGCAGCCTCCTGGGAAGTTCTGAGACTTTGGTACCATGTGACCCATGGACAGGGACTCTCTAAAATGCCAACAGGTCCTGACACAAGACAGTACTCACTCAAGTCTGAAAAGGGCATTAGTGCCTCCCATAGTCGCTAGGATCCTTTCTCCACAGCACCCAGACACGACTGAAGTAAGAGCAAGTTACTTGCTGAGCCACGGAGGATTCAGCACAAAAACCCTTCTTAGACCTATTCCATTGGCTTCTTCCTCTAATACTCCTTCTCAGGCCTATTCCATTGGCTTCTTCCTCTAATCCTCCTTCCCGAACAGTTCAGAACCACACTGGGCTAAGGGCCATGAAATCAAGAACAAGAATAGCCAAGATTTCAAAGTTTTGATGAACAGTTGAAGCTGGGGCAGTGGTGACACATGTCTTTAATCTCAGCTCTGGGAGGCAGAGGCAGGTGGATCTCTGTGAGTTCAAGGCCAACTTGGTCCAAGAGAGCCAGGGCTACAGAGAGAAATGCTGTCTTGAAAAACAAAAACAAAGAAACCCCAGCAACAACAAAAACCATACGAAAATAAATGAACACCTGAGTGTGTGAGTTTATTGATGGTTGAAAAGTACAGAACGAGCAACAGACTCACTTCCTCCCTGACTCGTACTAGGTGCTGTGAGGCCTGGAGATGGCCAAGCCGACCCTAGCATCTTAGCTGTGTTCCAGGACTACATAAAGCTCATGCCGCTGGTTGTGGAGGCAAATCAGATGAGTGAGGAGATGGAGAAGGTAACCTTTTCTCCTGAGAGTGGTGCAACGACAGGTCCCAAAAGGCCTCGAGGTTTAGGGAAGGATGAGGGTTTCCCAAGATGGCACCAAGAGCTAGTGACAGAGCTAAACTAATCTTCAGGCCCTCCCACCCAGGCTGAATATCTTCCCTACTTATCAGAGCCGTTAGCATCCAACCAACATTTACTGGCTACAATTGGCTACTTCTAGTGTCCCCCGTGCTGCAGAGGGGACCTGGGTTAGCTCCTGATGACATAGGATCCCAGCCAGAAAAGGAAAGACAAATGTTAGTTCCAGGGTACCCTTGAGAAATTCTGGTGCTCTGCCATTTGCCTGGGCAGGAAGTCCAAGGAATAAGAAGAACCAGACTGTGTTCTTTTACAAAGCCTGAGGTTGGGAGAATGAAGAAACTGCAAAAAAGAAATATGAAGTAGGGGATTGTTTAATGAAATGTTTCTTTACCAGGGGCTTAAAATGGAATTGAAGGTGAAGAATTTAGCATCGTCAGATTCCTGGGGCTATGACCTCCAGAAAGAGGTCATGGTGAAGGTAACCAAACAAAGGACTCATGAGGTAAGACCTCATCAGTGGACAGACATGAGTCTCCTTGGGAAGCTTCCAAAGTCCTCAGGGGATTTTTTGCCAGTTGCACCCAGGAGAACTAAATAAGAAACCAGACTTTCTCTGGGTAGTTGAGTCTGGGGACCCTTTGTCATGTGTCCTTGTCTTTCTCTCATAGTGCCAGTTCCTAGGACCTTTTCTAGTGACATTGCATCTTACTTAGGGTTTCTATTGCTGTGATGAAACACCATTAAAAATGCAACTTGGTGAGGAAAGGGTTTATTTTCCTCATATCCATACAACAGTTTATCATTGAAAACAGTGAAGGCAGGAACTGGAGGTCACAGAGGGGTGCTGCTTACTGGCTTGCTCCTCAAGGTCTGCTCAGCCTGCTTTCTTATAGAACCCAGGACCACCAGCCCATGGTGATACCACCACATCAATACCAATTAAGAAAATGCTCTACAGGCATGCCCGTGGGCTGATTTTATAGAGGCATTTTCTCAGTTGAGGTTCTCCCCTCTCTGATGACTGTCAAGTGGACACAAAACCAGCCAGCACATATTGTATTAGCTGCTTCTGCTGCTGTGAAAATGCAAAGGCAACTTGAGGAAAGGTTTGGTTTTGTTCAGTTTGAGAGTGGAGTCTATCATGGAGGGGAGTCATGTGACACCAGCTTCAGTCAGCTGATCAACCTGCATCTACAGTCAGGAAGCAGATGAGAAGAATGCTTCTGCCCAGTTCTCTTTCCCCCTTTCCTGAAGACAGGAACTCAAGCAGTGTCTCCCCACTTCAGTTAAACCTAGATAATCCCTCACATGGCATTCACAGAGGCTAATGTAATCTAGATAATTCCTCACAAGCATGGTCAGAGACTTGTCATGTAGGTGATTCTAGATTGTGTCCAGTTGACAATCAATGGTAACTATCAAAGACACCTACTAAAGGCCCTCTGTTCACATTTAACATGACTTACAGGCCGTAGTAATCAAGCTGAGAGTGTTGGCACACACCTTTATTCCCAGCACTCGGGAGCAGAGCAGGTGGATCTCTGAGGCTTACTCTGGTCTACATAGCAAGTTCCAGGACAGCCAGGGTTACAGAGAAAGACCCTGTCTCAAAAAAGAAAGTAGCCTGGAAGTTTACCCAGATGGTAATAGTGACCACGTCTCTTTGTGTGTGCATGAGACAGAAACACACACCTCTGTGTGGTGCTTCTTCACATGTTTGCCTGAAGGCCAGAAGAGACAGGGAAATCTGTATTTATCCTACAACTGTCCCATTGAATGTGACATTCATGGTGACAGTGCCTCATCTATTGGCTTCCCAGAGAAGGGGTTTGGGGGGACTTTTGGGGAAGATTTTTTTTTTTTTTGGTTTGGTTTTTGGTTTTTGGAGTCAGGATTTCTCTGTGTAGCCTTGGCTGTTACTTCATACCACTTCTGATGGGTCATTTTCAGTCAAGAACATTTCCAACTGGATTTCTTTACATTTCAGCTTAAAGTTCTTTCCATAGCAGGTGCTTGCAGAGGCCCTGACCTTGCCCGGTGAGAGGCAGCAATTCCTGTACTGGACCTGTTGCTCATGGGGGTGAACCCCTCAACAAGAATGGAACCCATTTGTGGGCTTCTGAAAAAAGCAACTAAATTATCTGTGCTTAGCTGCAAGGAAGGTGGAGGAGAGGTTGTCCTCAGCATGTGGCCATTTCTCAGCTGTTCTGTAGACTAATTGTCTTATTTGTCTATAACAAACTCTGTCAGTCATTAAACTGACCCAAGGTTGTGACCTTAGCTCTCTGTAGGCTGTAGGTACAACACAGGTCTTGCTGGACCATTTTGTTCTGTGAGGAAAAAGAGGTTAAATCTATTTCCTTGCTTTTTCCAACTTCTAGACAGCACCAACATGCCTTGGGTCATGGCCACTCTATTTTTAATCAACCATGCATTATCACTCTGGCTCTACTTCCATCATACTAAATTTGGTGTTCTAGAAGGGCCTCAAAAAGCTAAGGGGCTGCAGAGATGGCTCAGAGGTTAAGAGCACTGGCTGCTCTTCCAGAGGTCCTGAGTTCAATTCCCAGCAACCACATGGTGGCTCATAACCATCTATAATTAGATCTGGTGCCCTCTTCTGGCCTGTAGGGATACATACAGATAGAACACTATATACATAATAAATAAATCTGTAAAAAAAAAAAGCTAAGTTTGATGAGAGTAGTATGTGATCTTCTCAAAACTCCACCCATTAGTTGGGTGTGGTGGCGCACGCCTTTAATCTCAGGCAGATCTCTGTGAGTTCGAGGCCAGCCTGGTCTACAAAGTGAGTCCAGGACAGCTAGGACTACACAGAGAAACCCTGTCTCAAAAAAACAAAAACAAAACTCCACCCTTTAGAAGGAGCAGATTGGTAAAGATTAGAGATAAATTGTTTAAGCAGCAAATGAAACAACACATGGGTGTGGTTTTAATAAGAATGGCCTATATAGGCTCATATATTTGAATGTTTAGATCCCAGTTGGTGGAATTATTTTGGGATGGATTAGGTGTGCTCTTGTTGGAGGAGGTATGTCACTGGGAGTGAGCTTTGAGGTCTAAGAGTTCATGCCAGACCCAGTCTCTCTCTCTCTCTCTGCCTCCAACTTGTGGATCAGGATGTAAAGCGCCTAGCTACTGCTCCAGGGCCATGCCTGCCTACCTGCTGCCATTCTCTCCTTTATGAATATCATGGACTAACTCTCTGAAACTATATGCAAGTCCCCAATTAAGTGTGATCTTTTTTTTTGTTTTTTGTTTTTTTGTTTTTTGTTTTTTCGAGACAGGGTTTCTCTGTGTAGCTCTGGCTGTCCTGGACTCGCTTTGTAGACCAGGCTGGCCTCGAACTCACAGAGATCCGCCTGCCTCTGCCTCCCGAGTGCTGGGATTAAAGGCGTGCGCCACCACCGCCCGGCAAGTGTGATCTTTTTTAAGTTGCCTTGGTCATGGTGTCTCTTCACAGAAAGAGAAAAGTAACTAAGACACTGGTGACCTCCCCTTGCATTCTCAGGTGTGGATTTGGTCAAAAGCCACATTTGTCAATAGGAAATTCCTGATGGAGGAACTTTACCAGCGCTTTCTAGAGAGCAAGGACTGCCAGGTGGCTCAGGAAGATGACCCTTTCTGGGACCCTGTGGAGGTTGTCCACTTGGGCTCAGCACACATCTGGCTGCAGTCCCTGGCTCACTGTATGAAGCTGGAGGAGAAGGTGGAGTTTCTGAACTGTGATGGGCTGGAGGAAGCCATGCTGCACATCCGAATAACCCCCTGCTCCCCAGAAGGATGGTGAGTCTCAGCCCCTTCTCAGAAAGTTCTCATGAAGGGAAGGGAGGTCTGCTTGGTCTCTGAAGTGGTTACTGATGAGACAAGTGAATGAGCTCATTCATGATTTGGCCGAATTGACAAGTGCCCAGCATTGCCCTGGGGAACCAAAGGAATGAGGAGGGCATCCCACAAAGCACCAGATGGAGTGAGGAACTCTGGACCCAAGGCCTGGGTTGGTTCCATGAGGGGACACCAGGAAAGACGCCTATATTAGGATGCTTATAAATAAGTAAAAATGTTTTAGCATTCCTAAGCACAGAGGTTAGCAGGAAGGAGTCCTGGTTTCAGCACAAACATCCAGTGTGACCTTTTGTTTTGATGAAGAGGAAACCTGCTTGAGAAGGGAGTGGGAGAGCCTCCAGGTTCTGGATCCAAAAGACCAAGCTGACAAAACTTTTCCTATAGGGACATCAGGCCATTGGCTGGTTACTCGGCTACCTTGATTGTCTAGGCTGCCCAATGGTCGGTCACACTGAAAATAAACAACATGACATTCTTGTGTGTAAGTTTCAGACTTTATGGGCATGGCTGAGAGGAGAGAGGTCCCCAAGAAGAAAGCTGTCCAAATCTATTTCTGAGGATAAAGGGCAGATGTTAACTGGACTATGAGTAACTCACCGAGGTAGATGACAATTTAGGCTGCAGGATCTGAGAAGACAGCTGGCTTTCTTCCTCCTCACTGGGACCAACCCCAGCCTCAGTATGAATTTAACACCACACACATCCACTGAATGTACTCTTTGCTGGGCTGTGAGCTCTTGGAGAAAGTACCATGCAGAATCAGCTCTTCAGTGATTAGATTCTACAGCAGATATTACCACCCACCCCTCCTTCAGGACAATGGTCTATCTCCAAAGGACTCTTGTTCATGTGACATTTGAGTGCTAACTAGCCTGGGCCCAGCCTAATCCAGAGACTGACATTTAGCTCTTGTCTGTAGGGCACATGGGGAGGAAGACATGATTATTGACCCTCTGGAGCTACTGGGCAAGAGGATTGAATTCCAGATTCACATTGTCCAGTGCCTTGGTGTCAAATGGCTAAAGGAAGATGCAACCCAGGGCATTCAGATGGGGTATGGGTCTGCACTGTATGTAACGTGTACACACCACCTGTGTGGCTCCTGGTGGGGAGGGGCCTTATTTCTTTTAAAAGATGAGCTTATCATAAAGTTCTAAGCTTTTCTGTTTGCTCAGCAGAGTGGTTACTTTTCTCATCAAGTAGAGAAGCCGCAGGCTCCTCCAGGTTACTTGATTGGCTACTGAGCCTCTTACAGGGTTAGACATTTTCATTGTCACAAAAAATCCACCAAAACTGTATTATTTAATTAAAATGAATTATGATAGTACAGATACACCATATAGGTTCAAAGGATATTGAAAGATAAAGAAAAGGATACTTTAAAAAATAAAAAACCAGATTGGAGTGATGGCTCAGTGGTTAAGAGAACTGGCTGCTCTTCCAAAGGACCTGGGTTCAAATCCAAGCACCCACATGGCAGTTCACAGCTATGTGTAATTGCTGGGCATAGTGGCACATGCCTTTAATACCAGCACTTGGGAGGCAGAGGTGGCAGATCTCTGTGAGTTCTAGCCTGGTCTACAGTGTGAGTCCAGGATAGCCAGAGCTACACAGAGAAACCCTGTCTCAAAAAAATAAGCAAAAGAAAAGAAAAAAAACCCAAATACCTCCCAGGGAAACTTAGCATTTTATTTATGTGTTTATTTTTTGTTTATTGAGGTGGGATTTCTTTGTGTAACCCTGGCTGTCCTGGAACTCACTCTGTAGAATAGGCTGGTCTCAAATTCACAGAGATCCACCTGCCTCTGCCTCCTGAGTGCTGGGATTAAAGACATGTGCCACCACCATCTGGTGAAACTTTGTATTTCAGAGCATCCAAATAGAATCTAAACATTGATTAAAACCCTTCTTCCTTGTTGGACTTACTAACTGTATGGTAATGATATTCATGCTGAATAACAGGTGTTGGAGGCAGAAATCACAAGAATCAATTACAGGGCAACTTCTCATCTAACTGCACAGGGCTGTAGTTCTGTGGTTCATCTAATTATTTTCTTCACAGATATATCCCTTCTGGCTTTCAATTATGTTTTATATCCTTGCCTCAGGTACAAAATTTATGATCTTCCAAATATATTGTATACCAAACCTGTGTGGAAAAGTGTGAATGCCCGAGTTGAAGAGACCGTCCACTTTGCATCCTTGGGTGGATCTCGAGAGTTTCTGAATTACTTACTGACAAATGCCCTTGTTGTCGATTTGTGGGGCCTTTGAATTTGATTCATCCTTTCCTATCGTGTACTGTTCAACTAGATCTAATGCTGCAGAGGGCGAAGCGGGAGGCAGGCAGGTTTGTGGAGCAGTGGTTAAAAGCCATCTTCTACCAGGCCCCTGGGTTCAGCGCTGTTTATCTCAGCTCACTGGGGTCTGGATAGCTCCAGCTCCTTTCCTTGCTGATCTCTCTCCCACACTGCAGAAGGCTGTGTCCACTTAGGCCTCTCTAAGCTGGACATCCTGCTCACCGGGGAAGGGCCACATCATGGTAGACACCAAGAAATTTTCCAGTGTGAAGAATGTGAGCCAGGTGTGTACACATGGCAGATCACAGGGGACTGAACAGTCTCAGTGACAGCCCCTTAAAGATCATCCCTCCAATGAAAGGTCTCTGTGTCTTTCTGTGTGCCCTGAGGGATTTAAGCCTCTCCCTACCTCCCCACTCCACCCTGTTTGCATGAGGTAGTATGGACAACTAGTCTGGAAGGCTATTCCACAACAGGCTGAGCTGGCGTATCCTCTGTAGATCACGTCAGACCAGGTGCCAGAACTTTATCAGAAGCTGCTTAAGTTAGAGCAGGAGACAGAGCTGCTCAGACACATCAACCGAGCCCTAAGAGAGGAAAACGTGTTTCTCAAGGCATCACTGGAAAACACTGGTTCTGCTCGACAGGGTGAGAGATGGTCCCATGTGAGTGCCTCATCTTGTTCCCAACTCCCATGTTTGGAATGTGCTATTTGCCTAGAATAGGAAGTAATTTTTTAAAAAAGTACTTATTTTATGTATATGCATGTATGCCTGAGTTTATGTGTGTCCCTAGAGGCCAGAAGAAGGTACTAGATGGACCTCTTGGAGCTGGAGCTACAGACAGCTGTGAGTTACCGTGAGGGCGGTGGGAACTGAACCTGGGTCCTCTGGAAGAGAAGTGAGTGCTCTTAACTGCTGAGCCATCTCTCTAGCCACGTAATCTTAATGAGTTCATTCATATTTTAGACTATAAAAAAACAGAACTTTTTTTCTTTTGAGTGGTCTGAAGAAATATATTAGTTAATAAATGAAGATATAAAATATCACTAAAGCCAGTCATGGTAGAGCACACCTTTAATCCCAGCACTCAGGAGGCAGAGGCAAGTGAATCTCCAAGTTTGAGGACAGCCTGATCTACAGAGTGAGTTTCAGGACGGCCACAGCTACTTAGAGAAACCCTGTCTCTAAGAACCAAATGAATAAGCACAAAAATGCTTGGATACTGAGGAAAATACCTTTTCTTTCTGTCTCAGCCCAGAAGCCAGATAATCCAAAGGGAGCTGCAGTGACAGCACAGCTGGCCACAGCTACAGAGACTAAGCTGATGTGTGTCCAGCAAACCAGCTGCGCTGCACAGCTGGCCAGAGCCCTGAAGGTGTTCTATCGAGGCATGAGCATGGTCAGAGGACAGCTGTTCACACTGAGGCCGTACAGGCCTCCCGGGAGTGGCCAGCCTCTATGCAACACCGAAAGCACACTCCATTAAACCTACAGATTTGATGATACAGTGAAGGGAGGCATGTGTGTGAGCAGATGAGCATATTAACAGTGCTTTAAAAGTGTAGGCCCTTAGCCCGGTGGTGGTGGCACACACCTTTAATCCCAGCACTCCGGGAGGCAGAGGCAGGCGGATGGCTGTGAGTTCCAGGCCAGCCTGGTCTCCGGAGTGAGTTCCCAGACATCCAGGGCTACACAAAGAAACCCTGTCTCAAAAACACAACAAAACAAAACAAATTCTTGGCAAACTCGGAATCAAATGACCTTCAGTCTCACCAAGGAAACATTAGGCAGACACAGAGCTCCAGGACTAATGACTGACAGTTTTCCTTTTCAAACAAGGAAAAGCCACAGGTTCTGGCTAATCCACCCCTGGGATTTCAGGTTTCAGTCAGCACAGTGAGGCAGGAAATACAAAGTATAAGGATTGAAAAGAGCGAAAAGGGATCATAATAGAGCATATACACTCCGTGAAGACACCACTGTTTAGGTATACATTAAGAGGCACAGCATCTTAGAAAAAGACAAAGAATTTATCAGGAGGACCAGGCTGGAAGCTGCTTCTGGGAGAGCAATGATATTCAAGAGGAAGGAACTGAGGCAGGGTCCTCCTTAAGAAGCTGGATTGACAGTAACTAGACCTGGGAGACCTTTAGGGCCTTGTTTTGTATGAATACCTCACAATAAAGGGAAATACTGCCCGGATGAAAGGACCCATAAACAAAGTTAAGAAAAAGCACTGGGGACTGAGGAGGTGGCTCAGGGAAAGTACCTACAGTAGGAGTTTGAGCCCCAGAGCCATGTAAAACAAAAGCCCAAACAGGCAATGAGTGTGCAAAATCCCAGTCAGTCTTGGGGAGAGGCAGGCAGGGGATCCCTGGAGCTCACTGGCCAGTCAGCCTAGCCTATTCAGTGACCCCAGGCTCCTGCAGGCATACCTGTGAACGCCAGGGGCCTTTGGAAGAGCAGCCAGTGCTCTTAACCACTGAGCCATCTCTCCAGCCCCGCTTTAGGGTTTTTTGATTTGAGGGATATTTTCATGGGCTTTAAATGGATGAACATGCCTCACTCACAATGCCAAAGTGCCCTAAAAACTACATCTTCCTAACTGCTAATCCATGATTATCATCAAGTGTTAATGGTCAGAATACATAGAATACACAAATGATTCCCTTTGAAACGGGAAAAAGAAACATGGAAAACTCATTGGGAGGAAATAATGGGCAAAGGATCCAAACAGGCAGACATCTATTAGCAATGCAGGAAACAAACTAGAGCTGGTACTATCACCTGCCTGGCCCACCCTCTCTTCTGATGGCCATTGCTACTCTGGGATCCCTTCTCAGGGGTACTTGCTTCCACAGGGGAGGGGATACATCTCACATGATAGATGGTTGTGAGCCACCATGTGGTTGCTGGGAATTGAACTCAGGACCTCTGGAAGAGCAGTCACTGCTCTTAACCGCTGAGCCATCTCTTCAGCCCCCCCAATCTGGGAGTTCTTGTACAAACCTCAGCATGCCTACAGTATTGAAAGAACAGAGCATTCCAGTCTGAAACTGTGGACTATCTCATCCATCTTGGGAGATTCAAAATGGTCTTCCTGCAGTCAGCCAGTCACTTGTGACCGCTCATAATGTTCCGATGCAGTTCTTCAGCCACATGGGAACATTTTCTGGAACTCCATTCACATGTACAAAGTAATTTTACTCTAATCTTTAACATGTCTGTCTTTTTTTTCTTTTAGGAGGATGATCAACTGCTTCGGCCTTTTGTGCACCAACAGTCACAGATGCTAAAGGATTTGGAGGACCTGCTTGAATCCAGTCTACAGAAGCTAAAAACTGATGTTGCTTTCATAGTGAAGAAGAAGAAAGAGCATCTATTGCCTAGCCCACAGTGAAAATGAGCCAACTGAAAACTACAAATATGCTCTGACTTAATGAGCTTCTTAGACTCATGCAACTGTGTCTACCATGTTTAGGTAAGATGCCTTCACTTGCCTCTTTTCCGACAAGGACTTGCTATGTGGACCAGAATGGCTTTATCTTGTCTCTATACTCCCAGCCCCAATATGGGGAATCACAGACCCATGCCACCACCACACTAGGCCTTCACCGGATTTAAAAATCCTTTAAAAATTGCTGGGTGGTGGTGGCGCATGCCTTTAATTCCAGCACTCGGGAGAGAGAGAGGCAGGTGGATCTCTACAAGTTCCATGCCAGCCTGGTCTACAGAGCGAGTTCCAGAACAGCTAGGGCAACCCAGAGAAATCCTGTCTTGAAAAACAACAACAACAAAAAAGAAGTCCTGTAAAAATTAATGCATATGCAGGATGCCTTGTGATTGCTCAGAGCCTGGAGCTCTGGACCTGATTGCCCAAGGTTAAATCTATCACTTATAAATTGTACAGTGTGGGGCAACTCACTTACCCTCTCTAAGCCTCTTCCCTCATCAGTTATCTGGGATGGTTAATGATTGGCAACCTCCTGGCAGAGTGCCTCGAGGACAGCGTGCTCATAAGCATGTGTCATCAGTGCTTTTGGAAATGGTTGACATGTGTGGTTTTTTCCTTTAAACAATAAACATTAATTTTATTATGTCTATGTGTGTATTATGTGTGTCTGTATGTGTGTGTGTGTGTGTGTGTGTGTGTGTGTGTGTGTGTGTGTGGTACCTTTAGAAGCTGGAAGGACTTGGATCATCTGGAGCTGGCATTATGGGCAGTTTTTAGCCACCCCTTGGTTGCTCTATAAGACTAGTACATGCTCATGACCACAAAGCCATTTCTCAGCCTGTTCTTTTTTTTCTGAGACAGGGTCTCAGTCTTAACCCAGGCTGCCCGTGAACTCTTAGTGGTCCTTCTCCTTTATACCCGCAGTGCTATGATCGCAGGTATGAGCCAGTATGTCAGACTCTTCCATTACAAACTTTAAACAAAGCCAGCCTGATTAGTTGTTTTTGTTGTTTGTTTTGTTATCAGAAATAGACAATGGTGAGTTCACACTTCTTACGCTACACTCTTGCTCTGAACAAGTTCACTCATGCACAAGTCTGCCTCCACTTTTTTTCTCTAGACACTTATTCAAAACACATTCAGTTGGCTCAGCAGCAGTAGTGTAGTACTATAAGGAGTGCCTCGGTGTAGGGTTGACTGTTAGCAAACTCCTTTCAGAGACAGTCCATCCTGCAACAGACTTTGATTCCACAAATGGTCAGTGGCTCTTAGAGACTGAAAGACACTAAGTACTCTGGGAAGATTCTATAAGGAACCCTTTTATGGTCGGGGAAACATCTAGTAATGAAGTCACAAGAATAGTGACCCTCAACACATTTATCAGGTGCCTGACATTAGTCCTAATTCCAAACACTTGTTAGCTTGCTCAGTTCTCACAATAACTTTGACTTAATGTAGGCAGCTTGTAGTGATAATTTTGGAATTTTGGTTTCTTTTAAAATCAGAGCAATGTTATAGGACTATGTTTTTGTTCTAATCCCAGGTGTGAGAACATAGGGCTGCTTCACAGCAGCAATGATTATGCCTCAAGCTCTAGCAGATGTGTGGTTTTGTCAGCTGCAGATAGTTTCTGTAACTATGTGACATCTGGAATTCTAGAGACTTTGTTCAGAGAATATATAAATGCTAGGGCCTGGAGAGGTGGGGTGGGTGGTTGTGGTTGGTTGCTGATTGCTGTTAGTCACCATTCATTAAGTAGTCATGTGCAAAGAAGAAACAAGAAGAATTTAGATATCCTGACAGCAAAGATCAAACTTGACCCAAGGAGCTTGACATCCTTAATCAGAAGGAAGCACCGCGCCGCGGGGAAGCGGCGTCGGCGAGCCGCGACCGGTGCGGCTCCTTCCAGTGCTCGGGCGTTAGTTACATAACCTTGGCGGCGAGCGCTGGCACGTGGCGGCAGAGTGGCATCTCCGCGCTCATCTCTCGCGGGCGGGGTCTCGGCTACCCTGGGCAGGCCTGACTCGAGACTCGGACCCGTCGTGGTATAGCGGGGTGATGGAGACCTTTGTGGGGCGTTCCCCGCCGGCAGCCAGGGGCTCTCTGAGTCTCTCCTGCGTTGGTGCGTGCTCCACATGGTCCTGTGCTTGGCTCCGGTGAGTCCTGGGCGGGGAAGAAAGTTTGACTCGCCGATTGCGGGTGCTGCGGGCCACGGGAGTGGGTGGATCTGCTGCAGGACATTTATTTACAGGATAACCGTGTCAAGAGCTCATCTGCGAGGTTTAGGGGCCACCACTTTTGCTCGTGGTTGACTCTTGGGGGAGTCGGTCATGATTGCTTTTGAAGTGAGCTACACTTGGTCTGCTTCAGACAGGTGGTTTCTTGTTGACTCTGTGGAACTTTTTTTTTTTTTTGTAACTTGGAGGATCGCGTTCAGGTCCTCACATGCCAGGCGAGCGCTTTTACACTGAATTGTGTCCCCAGCATGGGATCGGTTGATTTTCTTTTCTTTTCTTTTTTGGTTCCCAAATCAATTGGCATCCATTCTAGAGGTGCGTTTATAGGAGAATGAGCGTTGTTATTTTTTGTTTATTTTTGATGCCAGTGATCGAAGCTACCACCTCGCGCATGTTAAGCTCAAGCTCCACCACCGAGCTCTACTCCAAGCCGCAGAGTTGTTTTGTTTATTTTAAATAGACAGTTGAAGACTCTTTTTTTTTTTTTTTGGAATAACGGGTTCTTTAGAACAAAACAATTAGGTTCTTGATATCCCAAAGAATCCGTGGGCTTTAAGAACTGTCTTGGTGAGCTTCAACTCTCAGTGTCTCTTAAGACAGAAGTCGGGTGAGTTTACTTATTTCAGGCGGTGGTGTCAAGTACTGTGGGAAGACTATATTCTGTGATTTGTTTTGTATTTTTAGAGGTTCTAAGGATTGAATCTATGGCCTCACACGTGTTAGGGGCGGGAACTATTACTGAGCTACTTTTTACTTTTTAAAATTTTTTTAGGGAGAGTTATCACTTTTGTAGCCAGGATTTGCACTCTCCTTGCCTCAGGCCAGGAATAGCTAGGATTACAGGCTGAAGCCACATAACAACTTAGTAGTAAAATGTTACCAATTTGTAAGGCAACCTAATTATTTTGTAAGCATTTGAAGTTGGAGCACAGATTTCCACTGAACAAGTAAATTATACTACCTTTTTAGATACTAACTTTATAAATTTGCAGGGACTCCAAGAATGAAGTGTTCCTTCTCTAGGTTAGCTTAAAGGTCTCTGTAGAATGTCTATTCCATCCAGATTTACCTCACAGATTTACTGTTTTCAGCCATACAGAATAAACACCAGTCCTGGGCTCATATTCTTGAAAGGCTGTTTAATGTTTTGAGGCTCACCTTAAGTTTGGTGTGCCAGCTTAACTTTTAAAAATTTTTACCTTTCAAATCCTGCTCCTATCGCCTTTTGTCTTTACTCTTTTTTTTTTAACCTCAATTTGTTCCTAGGATGTCACAGCATATGAATCTCTATTGTAACATTTATTCCTGAGTCTGATATTTTGATTATGAATGCCCTCTTCTAGAATGTAAGTTTCTGGAGTTCAGAATTTATATCATCCCTGCCCTTGGAATCTACTTTTCCCAGTACAGTGTTTTAAAAGTAGATAGCCAAGAATGGAGGTGCATGCCTATAGTCCTAGTACTTGGCAAATGGAGGCAGAAAGCCTAAGGAGTTCAAGACCAGCCTGGGCTGCATGAAATCCTGTCTGAAAACTAAAACTAAACAAAAAGTAAAGCAGTGGGTGATTAATGTTTGGATTAAAATGGAAAGAATCTGTCCACTTGGTTTTAGACCAGATACTTATTCAATATAGGTTTAGAGTTCTGTTTTTGTTGGTAGAATTCAGTTACTTTGGGAATGTGTATATTTCACTTAAAAACTGGTTTATTATGGTATTTTGTTTAAATTTGTTAACCTTTTAAATTTATTCTTCGTAATGAAATAGTTATACTTAAAAATAAGAGAAGCCGAATATTGAGGGTTTTTAAAATTACATCTTAAAATTTATTGTGGCAGTGTGTGATGGCACACATCTTTAATCCCAGCACTCAGGAAGCAGAGGCAGGAGGATGTCTGAGAGTTTGAGGACAGTTTGTTCTACATAGCAAGCTCTTCTCTGTTTTTAATCTAATTACAAATACTAGGCGGATTCAGATTGGAATTCACGCCAACCTGGCCAGTCTTTTCCCTGTTTTGTAGTACTTCTGGTTGTGAGTCTTGAAATTCATAAATCTCAATTGAATTCATCTGGTTTATTTCTCCCTTCTCTACATTAAACTTATTAAATCTTGCTGTCTCTTTCAAGTGACTTTTCTTTTTTTTTTTGGATTTTAACAAGCCTTGGCCTGAGTTGTGCAATCTTAGCCCATCTAAGCTGGCTCTTAATTCTATTACCCAAATATGACCCCATATATACATACGTCCTCTTGGACTGCCACTCTCCAAGATATGCTGATGTTGCTGGCCATGTGGACTGAGGTTCTTTTTCCTAACCCATGGTGTGTGTCTCCTTCCTGCTGCTCCTGGCTGGAATGCTTTAATCCTCTGTCTAAAGCACAGGCTTCCTGTTAGGAAGTCCCACCTTTTTCTGTCTTTGTCCAAACTCAGGCCTCGGCATTTTATTTAACCAATCAGAGTCAAGGTAAGTAACAGAGAGCAAACAGGGCCAATTAACATTTAGAATGCTTAACACTACCCCAACAATTCCCTCCTTTTGTCTAATAAAAAGGCTAAATTTTTTTTTTTTAGCTCATATAGTAAAAACAATAAGAACAAATACGAAACAATCAAGAAAACCATATATAAAAGTTACACACATAATGTTTAGCCTATTTATATCAGGCAATCTTGAAAGAGAAAAAAAATCATCAATCTTGGTGTGTCTAAAGTTCTGAAACTAAATAATTTCTATCATATCCTATATTTATAAACCTTAAGATTTTATTTAGACTTGAAAATATCCTTTTAAATCCTAAGCTACTCAAGTTCAATTGAAATCTTATAACTATTATGTCTTCAACCCCATCAAAGACATAAGAAGGGATAAAGTTATTATTTGAGTGAGTAGGAAGCACAGGAGAGCAGCTTCCAAAAAGAAATATCAAAGTTTGTTGCCCAGACAGTCCCAAATATAACTTGATATCCTTGGAGCATCATCTTCAGCCTTCTGGCCAAGCATTTTTCACAGACTAAATTGTGCAGCAGGAAATAATAAGGATTTTCCCATTCTGTCTCTGCAGAATCAGGACATCGACTTACCTGCATTGAAGCTCTGGTCCATCTTTGGACTGTATATAGTCTGTTGAGAGAGCAGGGACATTTTTGCCCAATAGGAATTATCTCCTGATGGGAGATTTCTTTTTGATGCTCATTGTCTTCTTCCAAGTCAAATGGGAGCTGTCAGGAGCTGACTGTCTTAAGTCAAACGATTCTTATAATAATAAAAATATCTTTAAATGCCATTTTCTGTATGCCTCTGAGGGTTTTGAAGACATCTACTATTTTATTTATTAATCTATCTATCATCTATCTATCATCTATCTATCTATCTTTGAACAAGCAAACTGTAAATTTTTATCCATTTATTATCTGTTTAACCTAGTATTTGACATGACCAGGAGCTTGACTGGCCAGTCAATTTGTATTATCCAGACCCCTAAATAGATTGCAATAGCAACCCATAAAAGGATCGGAAGTAAACCTATACTTTTAAATTATTTGTACAGGCACAATACCTTATACTAAGAGTTGAAATACACATATTATGTGTCAAAATATAAAATTCTATACTAATGAATCAAACTTAATTTTATTTTTGTATCAATATACAAAATTATATACCGATGTATCAAAAGATAACCTTATTTAAGGAATAACAATAATTTTAAGTTTCAGAGCAGATTCAATAATCTATCCTTATATCTTATCATTTCTATATTATATAAATATATTCCCTCTCTTTTTCTTTTCAAGTCTTTTCCCACTATATAAGAGAGAAAGAAGGATAGAGAAAAGAAAAAGAGATCTCCAAGTCTAACTTAATATACCTTGCTTAACATGACCATATAGCAATTTGTAACCATTACCTCTAAACAATATTTATAACACATCAAATAAACAAAGAATCATCCACCCCATTTTTTGGGAATGTGACGTCGCTCTCTTAAAACTGCTTCCTGCTGAATTGGGATGCAGAAAACCTGTTTAGGGGCCCAAATAAAATGTAAAACAAATGGTTAAGCAAGTAAATTGTAACATTTGTTGTCCAGTCTCTATGTGCTCAGCAATTTGAATGTTCTGAGCAATTTGTAGTTCAAAGCTGGACTTTGGTAGGAAAGTTCAGTCCTTGGGGCTGGGCCATCTCAGCAAGCTGTTTGAAGTTGTTCTTGATGCAGATTTTTGAAGAAACAGCTATTGAGGCAGTCTATGAGGCTGGATCATCTGGGTTACTTGTCTTTTCTTCTTTGGAATCTGGTCCGGTTCTGAAAATATATAATTTCTCACAAGTAACATATAGTTCTACAGTTACCAAAATGCCTTGGATGTGCGGGATGCACAAATCAATTAAGAAATATTTTCTGTTCTTTGAACAGCAGAAAGACATTTGCCAGTCTCCATTCATGCCATATAAAAACATGAGATATAATAGAATTATATATATATGCTATATATAATCTATTTTAAATTGAAAATACAGCATAAGACTGTATGGAGTTTAAGTATTCTCCTCAACAGTTGACATATATTTATTAATTGATTAAAACAGGTTTATTTGCCGGGCGGTGGTGGCGCACGCCTTTAATCCCAGCACTTGGGAGGCAGAGGCAGGCGGATCCCTGTGAGTTCGAGGCCAGCCTGGTCTACAAAGCGAGTCCAGGACAGCCAGAGATATTCAGAGAAACCCTGTCTCGAAAAACCAAAAAAAA
>CAJQZJ010033435.1:3497736-3512346 GCA_907164525.1 Lophiomys imhausi
AAAAAACAAAAAAAAAAAAAAAAAAAAAAAACAGGTTTATTCTGTGTTGTTCTGGCTTTTTGTAGATTAGGTTGGCCTCAAACTCAAAAGAACCAATCTGTCTCTATCTTTGTCTCCCTTGTTTTGGGATCAAAGTTTTGCATTTATATATTTTTTCTTTCCTTTTCTCCTTTCTTTGGAGATTTAATTTCTATGTGAATATATCTATCCTTATTGAGACAGGGTTTCTCTTTGTAGCTTGGGCTGTCTTGATTTGCTCTGTAGAGCTCTGTAGATTCAGATTGGCCTTGAACACACACGGAACCTGTTCTTCCCTTGTCTCCCAAGTTTTGAGATCAAGGTATAAACTTAAATAATTGAATTACTCTTATTAAACAATATCATTAATTAAATCATTTTTTGTATTAGTTTGAGTTCCAATTCTTCCATGGAAGCTCCATTCTTAAGGAGATTTGTATAGAATAGCATGATATGCTATTTTATGTTAGATTTTCTTAACTGCTGGCTGTGGGAGGCATGCAGTTTGCAAGTTCTTCCCCAGCCTAACTCTGGGTCCTTACATTGATTAACAGAACATATCTCTTTCTTTCTCTCCTTTTTTTTCCTTTTTTTTTACATTTATTTATTTATTTATTATGTATACAGTATTTGCTCTACATATATGCCTGGGCAGATCTCAATGTAGATGGCTGTGAGCCAACATGTGGTTGCTGGGAATTGAACTCAGGACCTTGGGAAGAACAGCCAGTGCTCTTAACCTCTGAGCCACCTCTCCAGCCCTCCTTTTTTTTTCTGAGACAGGATTTCTCTGTGTATCCTTGTTGTGGACTCACTTTGTAGAGGAGGCCGGCCTTGAACTCACAGAGATTAGCCTGCCTCTGCCTTCCATGTGCTGGATTAAAGGCGTGCACCACCACACCCAGCCATTAACAGATCTTTTAGGGGCAAAATGCCTCTTAAAACCAGTTCTCCAGTGGGAGCCCCACAACTAAGGAGACTGGCTTGTGACACTTTTCTCTTTACGTAAAATTACAT
The DNA here is from genome assembly GCA_907164525.1 of Lophiomys imhausi. Taxonomy (NCBI): domain Eukaryota; kingdom Metazoa; phylum Chordata; class Mammalia; order Rodentia; family Muridae; genus Lophiomys; species Lophiomys imhausi. Next base: position 3,498,772 of record CAJQZJ010033435.1, read on the forward strand.
GGTGTATTTATCCATTAGATCAGTAAGGACATTATTAAACTTAACATCAAGGAAAAATGTGTCATTTTTGAATTCTAGACTGTCTTTAGTAAGCAGCCTTGTCTTATCAGCAGGTTTCCCACCCTGCCTTCATTGTTTAAACCAGGCTGGTCTAGAATCCAGAGATCTGCCTGTTTCTTCCTCTAGTGTGATGGGATTAAGGGTGTGTGCCAGTACCACCCTGCTTAAACATTTCAATTAAATCCCAGATTTTGTATCTCTGTAACCCAGAGAGCAACCTTGAACTGTAATGACAATTCAAAATCTGCCCAAAGTCTTCAAAAATCTCATTTGTTTTAGCAATGTCAAACCAGAAAAATATCCTTTTTATCTCCCGATATAGGAAAATCAAAGACATGTAAACAAAAGTCAAGCAAAGAAACAACATTCCAAGAGCCTTGGCATGTCTAACCATGCCATCGCATGCTGCAATTAAAGCTTTGTTAATTCCTTAAAATCTAGTCACGACTGTATTTCATTGGTGGACCCTTCCCAGAAAGCCCTCAGAAGCACCTCATAGCCAGGGAGCTCTTAGCTCCAGCTGCCATCAATTTTGCCTTATTTATCAGGAAAGGCCTCCCTCTTTCCTTCATTATCATTGTTGGCAATTTAGCATTCCATCTGTAAAGTCTTTCCTTTAAGACTATCTTAGTCCGTGGGCCGGGCGGTGGTGGCGCACGCCTTTAATCCCAGCACTTGGGAGGCAGAGGCAGGCGGATCACTGTGAGTTCGAGGCCAGCCTGGTCTACAAAGTGAGTCCAGGACAGCCAAGGATACACAGAGAAACCCTGTCTCGAAAAACCAAAAAAAAAAAAAAAAAAAAAAAAAAGGCTATCTTAGTCCGAACTTTCTCAAAAAAGATACACAGAACCACAATTGTCAGGGTAAAAACCATTTGTATGCTTAGAGGAACAAACTCAATTGGAATCCAAAAGTATTGAGGCATTATAAATTCCTCCATTTTTAATCTAGGCTGTTAATTCCACTCTCAATTCTGTTTAAAAGGCTGCCAGTTTTTTAGTATGTAAGGAGAGCTAAACCTCAGCTCTCTGCCTTTGCTGCCAGCAACAGCTTTTGTTAAGGTAGCCACACCTTTGAAATGCATTTGAGCTCGGTTCCCTGCTCTTGAGCTAGGAAACTGGCTTTCATTAAGGCCTTCTCAGGCTGTACGCATGGATTCTAATTGCCCCATGTTGGGTGCCATATGTAAAAAAAAATAATAATAATATGGCTAATTAAATTATTTAAGCAGTATTTATATTATTGTTAATTGGCTCGGCAGTTGTTAATCTTTAAGCAGCCATTATAAATGAGCACACAGAGACCACATGGCTTTTAACAAGCCTTGGCCTGAGTTGTGCAATCTTAGCCCATCTAAGCTGGCTCTTAATTCTAGATTCCAGCCAGCAGGAGCAGCAGGAAGGAGGCACACACCATGGGTTAGAAAAAGGAACCTCAGCCGGGCGGTGGTGGCGCACGCCTTTAATCCCAGCACTTGGGAGGCAGAGGCAGGCGGATCTTTGTGAGTTCGAGGCCAGCCTGGTCTAGAAAGTGAGTCCAGGACAGCCAAGGATACACAGAGAAACCCTGTCTCGAAAAACCAAAAAAAAAAAAAAAAAAAAAAAAAAGAAAAAGGAACCTCATTCCACATGGCCAGGAACATCGGCATAGTGTGGAGAATGGCAGTCCAAGGGGACTTTTCTTTTTTTTAATCTGCATTACCATTTTGGACATTGATGCTGTTGCTGAAGCAACAGCTATAATGACCTTGTATAGTAATTCTGACAGGATAGGCTTGCTTTAAGCTCTGTTAGCACTGAGCTTTATCTATTTTTAGCTGGTGTCTTGCTGTATATCCCTGACGGGTCTAGAACTTAGACTGGCCTGGAACTTGTGGCTATTTTCCTGATTTTGCCTCCCAAATACCAAGATTTATGGTATGCCTCTTTGGAACTCAAGAGTGCATTAAACAACAAGATAGGGTCACCAGGATTAGGTTTGATTGATAGTTAGCATTCAAGACCAAAGCTAGCTTGTCTCCCAGAATTCTTATTATCCATCTCCCCTCCATCCTCGCTTTTTATCTCAGTCATTCAGAAAGATGCTTTTATATTTAACCAGAATTTTTGGTTTTATTTTATGTGTATGGGTGTTTTGCCTTCTTGTATGTATGTGAACCACACACGTGCTGCATGCTTGGTACCTGTGGAAGTCAGAAGGCATTGGATCTCCTGGAATTGGCATTATGTTGGTGGTTTTAAGCCACCATGTGGATAATAGGATCAAACCTGTTCTTCCCTGAAAGCATCAAGTGCTCTTAACCACTGAGCCATCTCTCCAGCCCTACTTTTTGGTTATTTACAACAGAAGTCTCGAAGGGACTTTAGTCTTCTGTATATTGGAAATTAAAGATAATTTAGATTTTTTTTCTATCTAGTAAAAGATACATATCAGATCCAATTTTTTCAGTTTCTAGGAAACCTGGACGTTAAGGAGTTTTTTCTTTTTTACTGAAAAATCTTTTTCAAGGTTGAAGATGTTAGTTCAGAGGTACTGGGTTCAATTTCCAGCATACAAAAAAATTAAAGGAATGAACTGTGGAAAAGAGGTAACTCTCAATATGGATCAGTCTTCTATTTGCCTGTCTTGTTGTTCTCTGAAGGTTGGACAGTAGGGTGAATTACATGGAAGCAGCTTTCAGACTGTGGGATTAAAGGATATGTATCCTCAGGACTTCTGGCTTCATGAATACTTTCTTAAGTGTAAAAGTAACTTTTATTCGCCTGATATAATTGACGTTTTGGAGGTGTAGTGCCTCTTTCTCCTAACCTAGGCCTAGTCCTGGAAGCTTCTAGCCTCCATACGATCTAATCTAGACCGAGAATGCTTTCAGCCTCTGAAACTTACTACTTGCAGAAGCTCACCCTTTCTTGTTCTCTCTGAACTCTGAGTGGCTGGTTCAAATCAGCTGTTCTGGCTCAAACTCCTCTCCAAGCTAACTGACTCAAACTAGCTTCTCTCACCGTCTGACTGAATTGCTCTGCTTGGCCTCTCAGACTAACTGTAGCAATCTGTTTTACTCTTCTGGCTCTTTCCCATCCTCTGACTCATTCTGTCTTGACCTGTGTCTAGCTTGTTCTATCTTCAACCTGTCTCTGTAAAACTTCCCTCCTTAAAAACTGCCTCTGAATTCCATGAACTGAACTGCCACAAACTCAACACTGTTGCACTGCCTCTCAGCTTACTGACTCAACCGAACTTGATTCAGAGATCTGCATGCCTCTGTCTCCTGAGTGCTGGGATTAAAGGCATTTGCTATCACACCTAGCTCTAAGCTTTTCTTCACCTGACACTGGATCTACACCAGACTGGACTTGAACTCAGAGATCTGCTTGCCTTTGTCTCCTGGGATTAAAGGAGTGTCTGTATTCCAGCCAGATCACATAGACCTTCTAGGTGATCTTTTGCCACTGCAGCCATGTTCTGAATTAAAATTGCTCTACACATAAGGCTGCTTGAAAGAAATGTTTTCTTACGAAATTGATTTTTATAGATGAAACTACCTTGGACACATACGTGTATTTCTTAATTAACTTTATTTTTTTATGTGGCTTTCTTTCCCTCACATTTATCTCAATTAGAAATAATGAAGTATACTGTACTATAGAACAAATAATCATAATAATTTTATTTTTAAAAAATATTTACAGTGGAAGTATGCAAGACTTAACAGCTCAGGTGACTAGTGATCTCCTGCAGTTCCCGGAAGTGACTATTGAAGCTCTTGGAGAAGATGAGATAACATTAGAGTCTGTGCTCCGTGGAAAGTTTGCTACAGGTAAATAACATTGCTGAAGATTCACTAATTTGGGACTAGAGCTCAGTGGTAAGACACTTGCTGCCTGGCCCTACTCATGGTCCTAGGTTTAGCTTCCATTACACCACACAAAGATATGCACACCCATACACATGCATACATACACATGCATGCATGAATGTGGGGGTGTTAACAATTATGACTACTTGCTGCTTAATCATGAAGACTGGAGCTGGGATGTTCAGCAATTCACAAAGCTATAATTTCAGCTTCAAGAGATGTAACACCTTTTTCTGGCCTCCACGGGCAATCTCATAGAGACAAACACATCCACACATAAGTAAAACTTTTATTTTTTATTTTTTTGCTTTTCAAGGCAGGGTTTCTCTGTGTAATTAAAAGCATGTACCACCGTGCTCAGCAATAAATATATATATGTGTGTATATATATATATATATATATATATAGTGTGTGTGTGTGTGTGTGTGTGTGTGTGTGTGTGTGGTTTTTTCAAGAAGGGTTTCTCTGTATCACTGGACTCACTTTGTAGACCAGGCTAACCTTGCATTCACAGAGATCCACCTGCCTCTGTCTCCAGAATGCTAGGATTAAAGGACTATGCCACTACATCCAGCAATTACAGACAGCCATGAACTGCCATGTAGGTGCTAGGATTTGAACCTGGGTTCTTTGGAAGAGCAACCAGTGTGCTAAACTGCTGAGCCATCTATTTCCAGCCCCAAATACTTTTTTTTAAAGATTTTTTTTTTTAAATTTTTAGAGACGGTTTTTCTCTGTAGCCTTGTCTATTCTGGAATTTGCTCTGTAGACCAGGCTGGCCTCCAGCTCAGATCCACCTGCCTCTGCCTCCCAAGTGCTGAGATTAAAGGCATGCACTATCACTGCTTGGCTAAAAATTCTATTTTTAAAAAGCCATTTTTTAATGGTGTTGTCAAAAATTTGGAGTCATATTAACTATGGGATGTTTAATTACACACAGTAACTAGTCACAATGTAAATATGAGATTTCTTTGGCTTATAAATTTGTAAGATGTTTCAAATTCTCAAAATGTACTTGCATAGGTTGGTTTTTTTAAATTTTTTTTTTTTTTTGGTTTTTTTTCGAGACAGGGTTTCTCTGTTTAACAGCTCTGGCTGTCCTGGACTCGCTTTGTAGACCAGGCTGGCCTCGAACTCGCAAAGATCCGCCTGCCTCTGCCTCCCAAGTGCTGGGATTAAAGGCGTGCGCCACCACCGCCCGGCTGGTTTTTTAAAATTTTTAAAAAATATTTATGTTTGTGAGTATTTTGCCTGCATGTATGCATGTGTACCATGTGGATACAGTTCCCTCAGAGGTTAGAAGAGGGCATCAGATTTCCTAGACCCAGAGTTACAAATGGTAGGTGGGTGCTGGGAAACAAACCCAGTTTGTCACAAGAGCAGTGAATGCTCCGAACCACTGAGCCATCTCTCCAGTCCTAGTTTCTCCTTTTGTAGCAAATCCTTGCCTTAGGTTTTTGTTTGTTGTTTTTGTTTTGTTATGTTATACTTTTAGCACACATCTAGCATGTCCTACTTTTTTTTTTTCCTCTGAGTAGGACTTTATGTCCCACCCCTACTTCACAATTAACTTTGGGTGGTTGGTTTCTTGTCATCCTGGTGATTTTCCAGGTAGATAGGAATATGTCACTGCAGTGGCTCCTCTGTGCTCTTCTTGTTACATTCGTGGGCTGCTAGAGGAGAGACTGTGTAAGTGAGGGCCTTGGGACTGCGGCTGTGCTAAGATTGTTCTCCTTGTGAGCCCAACAGAACACAGGTCCTGGTTGGCTGTGGCCCTAATGGGACCTAATGGCACTGTGACTTTCTGCACCCCATGGAAGTGAAGAAAAGGAATCTCCCTGAATAAGACATTAATATGTAGCTTTTGGATTGTACGATACAACAGAACTGTGCCAAAGTAGATACATCTTTCTTTTTTTCTGTTTTGTTTTTTGAGACCAGATCTCATTGTGTAGCTGTGTGTCCTGGAGCTCATCACATAGACCAGGCTGGTCTCAAAGTCAGAGATTTGAAGCCTCTGCCTTCTGATTGCTGGGACTAAAGCTGCGAGTCACCATGCTTCACTGCAGATAGGTTTTTCATCTAGCTTTTTGGAGTGCTATTTTCTTGAATTAGAAGAAGTAGTGGTGTTTACTGTGTGGGTACAATGACAGCTTTTTATTGCAGCAGTTAGAAAACTTCTAAGGTTCTAGGTCTTATTCTGTGTAGCTGAGAATTAAAAAGGTTAATTAATGTGATCCTGGTACACATAGCAAGTGCAGAAAGGAGCTTTGAGCTTTGACATCCTAGGTCTCCACTGAATTGTGTATCATGCTGTTTTCATAAACAGCATATGGTATCTCTCAACCATAAGCTATTGTATCTAGCTATCTGTCCAGGTGTATGATTTTTTTGTGTTAGGCTTCCTGAGGAGACAGAACTTAACTACTTACCGAGATAGATAACCACAGCAGACCAAAGTAACAGTTGTACCAGAGACTTGGTTGGTAAACCAGTGAATTTATTGGAATTAACTCCCATCTCCCATGAGTGTGAGAACAGGGGTGGCTCAAAGGCAGCTCCATCATTGAGAAACCATCCCCAACATGGGCAATAACTCATGAATGTTGCTTTCCTGGAGTCCTCTACACAATGTGCAGGTAGAGACTGTTGCCAGTTCTGTTGGTGAGTCTCCTCCTGGAAGGAAGAAAACCCCACCATGACTTGCAAGTTTGAGTTTTCTCCACCGTGTGCAGTGTTTACTTTCTGGGTCTCATGCACCTCCCCTCTCCTCCTGGTGGGGTTTCCTTTAGAAAAAAAAATGGTTGCATAGTAGGAGGTGTCTCCGTGGGAGTAGTCAAGTCACTTCGTTCATGTAGTTGCTCCTGTGAGAATGCAGGTCTGTGAGGCTTGAGTTCACAAGCATGACTGCCATACTCTAGCTGCTCTTCACTTTCTTTTCTTTTGAGGGACACTGTGCAGCTTGGGTGGGAATCTGCAGCAGTTTGCTTAATAAAGTAAGTGTTCATATATAAAAGAACTAACTGCTAGACTTGTCGTGTTGCAATGGTATTACGATAAGAAGTGTTTTTTCTTCTTCTTTTTCTTCCATAGGGAAAAATGGTCTAGCATGCTTAGCTTGTGGTCCACAACTTGAAGTTGTAAACTCTCTAACAGGAGAACGGTTTTCTGCATATAGATTCAGTGGAGTAAATGAGCAGCCTCCCGTAGTCCTTGCAGTGAAAGAGTTCTCCTGGCATAAAAGAACTGGATTGTTAATAGCATTGGAAGAAGCAGGTGGCAGCGTTCTTTGTCTTTATGACCTTGGTACATCAAGAGTGGTCAAAGCAGTTGTTCTTCCTGGAAGGGTATGCACTATTAAAATCCCTTGATAGTTTTGCTTTCTAAGCTGACAGCTTACAAGATGTGCTTACCTTAAAAACTCATTGAATTGTACTTAAAATTAATACAACTTTAATGTAATTCATGTAATCATTACCTTCAATATAAAGTTCAAAACCTTCAGTATAAAGTTCAAATTTTATTGTTATTTGGGGGTGTGAGTACATGCATCATATGCTCATGTGGTAGTCAGAGGTGGGTCTTTTGAGTTTAAGGCAACCCTCATCTTCTATGTATTCAGCAAGTTCCAGGTAAGCCATGGCTACACAGTGAGACCCTGTCTTAGAAAAATAGAATAAAACAAAAAAAGTAGATTATAACTCATTTAGAGAATCTGTACATCTCTCTTAAAAGATTTGTGTTATATGTGTTTTGCCTGCATATATGTCTGTACTATATGCATGGAATACCCATAGAGGCTAGAAGAATGCATTGGATCTTCTGGAATTGGAGTTAAAGATAGTTATTAGCCATCATGTAGGTACTGGGAATTAAACCCTACACCTCTGGAAGAACAGCATTACTGTTAATCGCTGAGCCATTTCTCCAGCCCTAGTTTTTAACCCCTTTGATAAAAATAAAACAAACATTTTGTCTGGGGTATGTGGGTGCATTGGCTTTTTGCTTGTTATGTTATTTGGAAAGTGTCTTAGTTGCTGTTCTATTCCTGTGAAGAGACACTATGACCAAGGCAACTCTTAGGAAAAAACATTTAATTGGGGGCTTGCTTACAGTTTCAGAGCCGTAATCCATTATAATCATGGCAGTGAACATTGCAGCAGACAGGCATGGTGCGGAAGTAGCTGAGAGTTATCTACATCCTGATTCACAAGCAGAGAGACAGAACCTGAGTTGTGGGCTTTTGAAATTTCAAGGCCCACCTCCAGTAGCACCTTTCTTCCAACAAGGACACACCTCCTAATCCCTCTTATCCTTTCAAACAGTTCTACTGCCTGGTTACTAAGTACTCAAATGTATGAAGGCCATTCTCACTCAAATCACCACAGAAGGACAAACTAAAATTCTCTGAAATGATTAGTATACTTTTACATTGGATAATTGTGAAGTGGCTGCTTTAGAAAATAAAACAGTATGGGTTTGAGTTGTATGCTTAACAATGTTATGATGTTTTGTTTTGTTTTTGTTTTTCAAGACAAGGTTTCTCTGTGTAACAGAGCCCTGGCTGTCCTGTACTCACTTGGTAGACCAGACTAGCCTCAAACTCAGAGATCCACCAGCCTCTACCTCCTGAGTGCTGGGATTAGTGTTGTGTACCACTACTGCCCGGCTCCAATTTTTTTATTGTATTCTAAGCTTCAGTCTGTTTCATCTTTAAACAGATAATTGCATATAGTTCAGTAAAAAGATTATATGAACATAAATGAGCCAGCTAGCAAATGACTATCAGTTCATTTTTATTTTTTATCATGTTGAAATAATAGCATAATTGTTTAGTATATCTGAGAATTTCAATTTACTTAGAGTAAATACATGTCTGCAAATTATGATTCTAGGGCCTGGAGAGATGGCTCAGAGGTTAAGAGCACTGGCTGCTTCTCCCAGAAGTCCCTAGTTCAATTCTCAGCAACCACATGGTGGCTCATAACCATCTATAATGAAATTTGGTGTCCTCTGGCCTGCAGGCAAACATGTTGTAGAGTTGACTTAGCTTCTAATCACATATTCTGCTTCCTAGGTAACAGCTATTGAGCCTCTAATTAATCATGGAGGAGCTAGTGCAAGAACCCAGCATTTACATCCAAGTCTTCGATGGCTTTTTGACGTGGCAGCTGTGGTAACTGATGTTGGACAAATCCTTCTCGTTGACCTATGTTTGGATGACTTGTCATGCAGTCAAAATGAAGTGGAGGCATCAGGTAATTATGCTATTCTTTACTGGGAAACAAAAATCGAGCATTTCAGTGTTGTGGCATAATGGAATTTTTGGCTTTTCAAGACTGTTTCTCTGTGTAGCACTGGCTGTCCTGGAACTCGCTCTATAGACCATGTTGGCCTTGAACTCAGAGCTGTGAGTGCCTCTGTCTCCCAAGTGCTGGGATTAAACACTTAGCTATGGATTGTTTTTTTAAATGGCCAATGTTTTTCATGTAGAAAATTCTTCTATGATGTGTACCTGGGCACTGTAGTCTTCTTGGATAAGTCACTTTATTTTATTGGTGTGTTGATTTGGTAAAGTAGACCTTCAAAAATGTAGAGACTTGGGTGGCTGAAGCAGCAGGATTATTAGTTCAGGGTAGCATGGAATCTGTAAAGCTACAGGCCAGCTCAGCCTATTTAATGAGACTCTTTCTAAAGAAAAATGAAAAAGGGGAAATGATAAAGGCTAATGGTTTCTTTCCGTGTGTGTGTGTGTGTGTGTGTGTGTGTGTGTGTGTGTGTGGTGCCTGTAGAGGTCAGAAGATGGTGTTAAGTACTCTGGGAACTGGAGTTATGTACATGTGTAGAGAGGTCAGAGGACATGTTTGTGGATTCAGTTCTCTTCAACTTGTCTTTATTTTTTTATTTTTTGGTTTTTTGAGACAAGAGTTTGTGTATCCTTGGCTGTCCTGTACTCACTTTGTAGACCAGTCTAGCCTTGAACTCACAGAGATCTGCCTGCCTCTGCCTCCTGAGTATTGGGATTAAAGGCATGTGCCACCATGCCCAGCCCATCTTGTCTTTATTTTAAAATCTTCTATTTTGTGTGCATGTATGTTTATGAGGGATGTGTGTCATGGTGTACATGTGAAGCATGCAGGAGATGGTTCTCCCCTTCTGCTGTGAGGTCCCAGGAATTGAACTCTAGTCCATCACCCTTAGTGGCAGGTGTCTTTTCTCAAGTGAGCCATCTCCATAATTCCCAATGTACACCTCTACATGGAATCTAGGAATCGAGTTCTGCTGGGCATTCCTTAGTTTCTTAATTGTACCTGTCGTTTTCTAGACCTTGAAGTTATCACTGGTCTACCAGCAGAAGTACCACACATCAGAGAGAGTGTGATGAGAGAAGGGCGCCACCTGTGTTTCCAGTTAGTTAGCCCATCAGGAATAGACATTTCTACGCTCAGCTACATTAACAAGACAAATCAGCTTGCTGTAGGTTTTTCTGATGGCTACTTAGCACTTTGGAACATGAAAAGAGAGTAAGTATAATTTCTTTCTCTTAGTTGATGATTAGTCATTTCTTTTCAAATATAATGTATCAATTTGAAAATTAGTATAAGAAAAATGACAGTGAATAATTTAATTGAATTAAGTCATAGTTTAATAAGGAAATTATTTAACATGTGGATTTAGGTTGGTTCTTTCAGGGTTTATAAAGTATTTCAGTACAGGATCAAGATTGGAGGCCAGCATGGACAACAAAGCAAGGTCCATGAAATCTTGGCCTTTACAGAGTACCCTAGCTCAACAAGAAGAAAGAAAAAGGGAGAGGAGCATTACAGTAATCGTGATGACTCATTTGCTGATCAAGTACGACTATGGATGAACTACATATGTATATAGTATGAATCCTTTGAGAACTCTAGTTGCCTGTAATCTATTAAAAGCAGCAGTTTAAGTGTTCTGGGATTTTTTTTAGTCAATTATTAAATACTCAGTAAATTTTTTATGCTGTGAGATTTCCCTTAAATATAATTTAACTGAAATTTGTGTGGAAGTAAAGCAGCATGTGATATTGAAAGAGGCAGCAGATTTTACCTTTTAGTTAGAGATAGATACCCCAGTTCCTATTTGACATTTAAAAGTTTTCAATTTCTTTTTTCTTTCTTTTTCCCCCCAGGTATGTTGGCATGTTTTCTTGAGTATTTTGTCTTCCTTATAGGCTGTTCTTCTCTGTTCTATTTTATTTTAACCTTTTATTAGCTCTGCTTTTGAATTGCTATTAAAACAGCATCTGGAAAATGTTACACTTATAGCATTGTTTTCTCTAACATTTTGGGGGGCTTATTACACTTTTAAAGCTATTTATGAAAACTCTTCCATTTATATGGCTCATTGCCTTTGTTGTCCCTTGTCGTTTTTGTTTTTCAAGACAGGATTTCTCTGTGTAACAGAGTCCAGCTGTCCTGGACTCACTTTATAGACCAGGCTGGCCTGGAACTCAATAGAGATCCATCTACCTCTGCCTCTCTAGTGCTGGGATTAAAGGTGTGTACTACCTGCCCAGCCTTTTTTTTGGTTCGGTTTGGTTTGGTTTTTGGGTCCCTAGTTTTTAAATTGTGTGTTTTTAAGGGGGGTGGGAGTGGGGCTGTACATGTGGTGCGTATAGCAGTTAGGACAACTTGCAGTAGATGTCAGAGGTTGAGTTCAGGCCACCGACCTGGATAGCACATGATTTATGGCTGAGATATCTCATGGGCCTTCATTATTTTTATAGTGGAAAATTGACTTTAAACCCAAGAGTCAGCAGGGCATGGATAAGCACCATCTTGCCTCTAGCACTGGAGAAATGGAAACGGAGGCAGAATCATGAGCTTCAGCCACACAGCAACCTGGATGGCACGAGACACTCTGAAAAAGCAAACAAACAGCAACAGGGATAAATTCCCAAATGGTTGAGTTGGAATATTTTGAAAGTTTCTCTGTCTCTTAGGGCACTTTTGAGGAATGACAGAATGTGCGCTGGTGTGACTCTCAAAAGCTAGGTACCACATAAGTATGTGCATGTGGTTTAGGAATTGTCATCCCTGTTCTGCCTGGGAGTGCTAGCTAATGTGGCATGCTCTTATCCTACCTTGTATGTTTTCGAAGGTAAGTCATCTTACCTAAATCCCCCAAATCACTGAATTAAGGAGATGATATAAACAGTGTCTCCTTAAGCCAGATTTTTACATGAGATACTTTTTTCCAAAAATAAAATTTTAATCTGAAAATAAGCGGTGTATTATTTTGTTTGTTTCAGATATTATACTCAGTTGGAAGGTGGAAGGGTTCCTGTCTATGCAGTTGTCTTTCAAGAACCTGAGAATGATCCCCGTAATTGTTGTTACTTATGGGCTGTTCAGTCCACACAAGACAGGTTAGTATGCCTGTAGTTTTTAAGACTATGTAGGCTGAGGATATAGCAATAAAAGGGTCAAACTGGAATAATTTGTTTCTTTTAAAATGTTTGAATTATATTAAGCAGTGCTAGATGTTGTGGTGGCACTCTACCTCATGTTGTTTGTGCATTGTACCTGATTGATTTGCTGCCTTTGCTTTATGTCCTTGTTGTAAAGCCCTCTTCTTGTAAGAACATGGAGGACATGTTTCTGAGGTATGTTCTCTGTAGTTGCCATGGGATAATTCTGTTCATAGTCCTTTTGGCCAGCACTTAGTGTTCTGCAAAGGAAAGTAGGAAATGCAGTTGATATTTTTAGGTGGCCATATACATAACTAAAATACACTTATTGAAGGAGGAATATCTGAGAAACAGTATTGGGTATAAATTGTAGACTGTGCCACATATTGCATTAATTGCATGCATTTCGTACAAACAAGAGCATAATCTGTACAACTGCAGTTTGTCATGTGCATTGAATGTGTTATGTAACAAAATTGGGAAGATACAAGCTCCATGTTTTAGTGTCTCATGTAATTTCTCTTTCTTCTAGTGAAGGGGATGTCTTGAGTTTGCATCTGCTTCAGCTGGCTTTTGGTGATAGAAAATAGAAATGGCTTTTGGCATCAGGGCAAATCTTATATGAGGTAAGTTATTAGAATATCTTTTTTTCAGTTTTATGATCTATCATACTGAAGTTACTCTTATATTCAAGTTAATACTGTATTCATCATATAGTGGAAGAAATAATAGATTAGTGAGCATGAGCTTTCTAATGTTTTTTCACTTATTCAGCCATTGCAGCACTCTAAAAATTTTCCAGGTATTTTTCCCCCCATAGCAGAGACTGGACTAGATTCAAGTTTGTTACCTAATTGTGATACCCGGGAGAAATGCTCCTAACTTTGTTCTCACATGTCAAGCAGTACACCACGAGTAACCTCAGGGTGTATACTTGAAAATGCTCAGATGACTACTTATTTTTCTAACTGAATTTCCAAAATTAAAAAGAGGAGTGTTATTGATAGCTACATTTTCTCTAGAACAGACTCTCAGCACTTAGTGTTTAGGTATCTGGATCGATTTTAGGGAGTCTATAAATTCTAATTATTACAATCGTTTCTGGGGAACATCTCAGTCTTTTATTAACTCTTAAAGGAATCTGTGATGAGAGAATTTTAAGCTGGGCTTAGTGCCACATGCCTTTATAAACTCGGCACCTGGCAGAGGCAG
>CAJQZJ010033452.1:1848-15530 GCA_907164525.1 Lophiomys imhausi
CTTCTTCTTCTTCTTCTTCTTCTTCTTCTTCTTCTTCTTCTTCTTCTCCTTCTCCTTCTCCTTCTCCTTCTCCTTCTCCTTCTCCTCTTCTTCTCCTTCTTCTCCTTCTCATCTTCTTCTCCTCCTCCTCCTCCTCCTCCTCCTCCTCTTCTTCTTTTTAAAGACAGGTTTTCACTATGTAGCCCTGGCTATCCTGGAAGTCCATTTGTAGACAAGGCTGGCCTCCAACTCACACAGATCTGCCTGTCTCTGCCTCCTAAATGTAGGCATTAAAGGCATGTGCCACCACTGCCTGGTTTTTTTCTTCATTAAAAAAAAATTATACTAAAATGTTGTTTTTAAAAAAACTTTAGCATTCACTAACTTTTCTAAAGATAATTTCTAAAATGATTCAACAAAACTTTGGACTAAATGTTTTTTACTTGTTGCAAAGGGAATGTTGTCACATAGCTTTAACACATTACAAAATGAGAAGAATGATGACATGAACATCTTTGTAATTCATGGTTTTTAGTATTTAATAAAAATAGTTTAAGAACGACTTCTTTTTTTCAAAAATTTCATTTTTCAATGTTTGGTGTCATGTACTTTGTCATTCACGTCTAATGATTATTTAAATTTGTTTCTCATTACATTCTACTTCTGGCTTGTCAATCTCTTTTCCTAAATTTAAAAAAGAAAAGAAGCTTTCAATCTGGGTTCAGAAATCCTAGAATGCCCAAGCCCTGCCACCAGCTCTCAATCTCAGCCACCTGTTGAAATGAATGTTTGACTACCTAGGTCTAGCTGAGGTCTATAGACCAGATTACTTTAACATGTAATAAAATGGTCCTTATTCTCACAATCGTGTGGTTTCTTTGGGAATTTGCTCCTAATGTATAGCCAAAAGCATGCTTCCCTTGTCAAATAATCCATTAACTTTTGAGGTTAAGTTTCAATTTAACTTTCCTTATCAATCAATCCCCTAGATATATTTCTTTTTTATTTACCTAATATAGCAAGTAAGTTGTGATTTATCTGCTGGGAACTTTACCTTATGAAAATCATTCCTATTTTTGAGCACCCGATCTCAAACTTGAACTTACTACTAACTTCCTCTTTAACTGTTAACATGAATGAGATGTACTTGTAATTCAGCACTCAGAAAGCAAAGGCAGGAATCTCTTGCGTTCAGGCTAAGCTTGGGCTATATAGTAGGACTCCATCTAAAAGCTAAATAGAAGAGGTAAAGAGATGTTTGCACCTAGTTTTGCTGCATTATGTGTACAGAGGAGCGATTTGTTCATTCTCTTTCAAAGGATTGTCAGTCAGTTCAGGGTGCCTTTCTCTGCTATAGACAATGAACTGTCATTCATTCTCAAAGCAGCACAGTAATGTTGATATTTTTAAACCTGTTTTGAATATGAGGCAAAGAGAATTTAAGTAATCTTCCCAGTGTCTCATATAAAAAGCAAGTTGAGTTTCCATAAGAATTTTTGATATTTTTTTAGCATACAAAAATTGTGCTGAACAGCCTTTAACTAAGATGAAATTCAAACCATTTTCAAAACTTTATTCCAGTGTAAAGCCCATATTCTGCCATTTACCCAATTCAAAGTTTATATTTCAATAATTTCAATAAAAAAATAAACTCTGTCAAGGAGCTGAAAAGATGGCTTAGTAGTCAGTAGTATTTACTGCTCTAGAAGAGAACACAAGTATGTTTTTCAGTATCCTTATCAGTGGCTCACAGCCCCTACCTCTAACTCCAGAACCAGGGGACTTGATGCCCTCCGTCCTTCTGGCCTCTGTTAGCACCTGAACATACATGACACACATACAATCAGGCACATACATACACACCAAATAAAAATAAATCTTTAACAACAGCCTGCACCCATTACTGATTAATCCATCAGTCTCTCTTTCCCCATGACCCAACCTGTTCCCAACTACTCAGCCACTTAAGCTATTATCTTTGCATAAATATTCGCCTACATGGATATTTCATTAAGAATTGTATATCAGGGCGTGGGAAATGGTCCAGCAGTTAGGAGCACTTGTTACTGCTCTTCCAGAGGGTCCAGTCAGTTCCCAGCACACACATGGTGACTCAAAGCCATCTGTAATTCCAGTTCTCCAGAATTCAATACCCTCTCCTGACTAACATGGGCAATGTACACATGTGCTGCACGTACATCCAGGCAAAATCTCATACATAAAATAAAAATAAATGCTTTTTTAAAAATAATTGTATAATATGTGTTCTGTGGGGTCTGACTCATATCTCTTACCTTTTCTAGGTTAATATGTGCTATAATGTGTGCCTTCACTTCATTACTTGAACTGACAATATTGCATGTTTGCATATAAGATATTTGGTTCATCTATCAACTGATGAAAGTTTGGGTTTCCCCATTGTTATTGTTATTATTACTATTATTATTATTATCATTATCATCATCATTATTGAGTAATGCTTCTATAAATGTTATGCTAAGGGTTTTTTGAATACTTGTTTAGTTTTCTCTAAGATAACTACTCAGCAGTAGAATTACTAAGTAACATTATATCTAATTGAGGAATGTTTCCTATATCTACATTTGAGAATTTCAGTTCCTCTTCATGAATAGTTGTTAATATCTTTTAATTGTAAACAGTTTACTGAATGTTAAATTATGTTATGGTTTTAATTGGCATTCCCCTAACAATGTTCACTGTGTTTCCATTCCATTTTAAAAACTTCTTTAGTGGGGTTGAAAAGAAGGGTGAACAATTAAGAGCACTTGCTGTTAAGATCCAGAGTTTGTTTCCCAGCTCACATGACTTAAAGTTCCAGCTTTAGGAAATCCAATAACCCTTCCTGCCTCTGTGACCCATATGTACAGGTGCATACACATACAGAGACACACATGCACGTAAAAAAAAAAACTTTGTTGAAAAGGTAATTAATTATTTAAATCATTTCCCAACTGTTTGGTTTGTATGGCTGCTATTACTCCTTTTTAGGTACTATTTGTATATGCTGAATAAAAGTCTTTATCCAGTATTTGAATTCTCACATGTGTGCCTTTTGTGCTTCATTATGGTATCATGATGTATAAATTATAGCTTTCAGGATTAGCTGGAAAATTATCACTTTAAAATGGTCATTGATATGCTATCCATAATAGGTAACTGCTAGTAAAACAAATATTTAAACAATTGGTAAAAATAAACATTAAACATGAGCTGTGCAGGGCAGGGAAACAGATGCCTAGCCACCACTTTAAAACACAATAACAGCCAGGACAGTATGTCTCAAATCTCAGCAGGCCCTGAATGTTGTAACATGTCTGAAGCCCCAAGAAAGAAAACTTTAAAACAACCTGTATGAATATGATAGAGGTTCTTAAAGATAAATAAATTCTATTTAAAAAACCAACCAAACAAGGAAAACACAAACAAATCTCATGAGGAAATGAATTAATCCACAAAGAAATCTAGGAAAAGGCATAAAAATAATAAAAGGAACAAAACCATCCAAGACCTAAAGATGGAAGTAGAATCAATAAAGAATGCCCAAGCTGAGAGAAATCCAGAGACGAAAAATTTAGTAATTCAAACAGGAACTACAGAGACAAGCATCACCAAGAGAATCCAAAAGATGGAAGAAAGAATCTCAGGCACTGAAGACACTACTTAAAAAGCCTGGATACATCTGTCAGAGAAAATGTTAAACCTAAAAAACTGACACAAAACATTCAAGAAATCTGGGACAGTATGAAAGGATCAAATCAAAGAATAATAGGAACAGAAAACAACTCCATGCTCAAAGGCACATAAAATAATTTGAACAAAATTCTAGAAGAAAATTTTTCTAATTTAAAGAAGAAGGTACCTGTAAAGGTCCTAGAAGCATACAGAACACTAAATAAATTGGAGGAGAAATGAAAGTCCCCTCACCACATAATATTTAAAACACTATCATTCAGAACAAAGAAAGAATACTAAAAGCTGCAAGGGAAAAAGACCAAACAACATATAAAGGCAGATCTATTAGAATTATACCTGACTTCTCAATGGAAACAATAAAAGTCAGAAGGGGATGGACAGATGTTTTACAAACTCTGAGACAACAGATCCCATCCCAGGCCACTATATCAAAACTTTCAATCACCATAGGTGGAGAAAACAAGACATTTCATGATAAAAATTGAATTTAGGCAATATCTGTCTACCAATCCAGGCCTAAAGAAGGTGCTAGAACAGTAATTCTCATCCTTAGTATTGTGGCCCTTTAATATTGTTTCTCATGTAATGACCCCAAACATAAAATTATTTTAGTTGCTAATTCATAACTGCAATTTTGCTACTGTTATGAATCATACTGCAAATATCTGATGTGCAGGATGGTCTTAGGTGACCCCTGTGAAAGGGATGAACACCCACATGTTGAGAACCACTGTGGCAGAAGAGAAAATACAACATAACAGGTTAACTACAACCATGAAAACACAGGGTATAAATAATCTCAGACCAGTAAAATCAAAGGAAGGAGCATGAACACAAAACCACCACCACCATCCCCACCACCAAGAACAATAAAATAACATGAATCAACAATCATTGGCAATTGATATCTCTCAATATCAATGGTCTCAATTCCCCAATAAAGAGACACAGACTAACAGAATGGATATGAAAACAGGACCCATCCTTCTTCTGCAACAAGGAACACATTTCAACATGAAGGATTGACGTTACATCAAAATCAGGGTTGAAAAAAGATATTCCAAGCAAAAAGACCTAAGAAACAAGCTAGAGTAGCTATTTTAATGCCTAACAAAATAGACTTCAAACCAAAACTAATCAGAAAAGATAGGGAAGAACACTATAAAGGGAAAAAATCGAAGACTACATTTCAATTCTTAACATCTATGCACCAAACACAAGGGCATCCAATTAAAAAAAACAAACAACAACAACAACAAAACAAAAACCAACCCACCAAACAATAACAACAAAAAACTACAAAAACAAAAACAGAAACAACGACAACAAAAACATTACTACAGCTTAAATCATTCTACAGAACGAAAAAACAAGTCAAGATAGTAATAAAGAAAGAAATTAAAGTCTTTTTAGAATTGAATGAAAATGAATACACAAACTTACAAGACATAATGAAGGCAATTCAAAGAAACAAGTTCATAACACTAAGTGCCTACATTAAAAACAAACAAACAAACAACCCTCCCCCAAAAACCTGGAGAGAGTTCACCTGAATTTAAAAGTATACCTGAAATCTCTAGATGAAAATGATGAAATCATACCTAAAAGTATGTAGACAGTAAGAAATAATCAAACTCAGGGCTGAAATCAATAAATTAGAAACAAAGAGAACAATACAAAGACTCAATAAAGTAAAAAGAGTATGTTCTTTGAAAAAATTCAATAATATCGACAAGTCCTTATCCAAATTAACTAAAAGGTGAATAGATAATATGCAAATTACCAAAGCAGAAATGAAAAGAGGGACATAACAACAGACACCAGGGAAATCTACTGAATCCTAAGGACATATCTTAAAAATCTGTACTCCACTAAATTAGAAAATACAAAAGAAGTAGATAACTTTCTCAATTGATAACAAAGAGTTAAGTCAAGATCAGTTAAATTTTAATCAAATCATTTTAAACATATCTATAACCCACAGTAAAATAGAAGTCATTAAAATTCCCCCCCCCAAAAAAAAACCCAGACCAACAAACTAAAAACAACACACAAAAATTCCATAAACAAAACCAAAAAAAAAAAACTCTCAGGGCCAGGTGGGTTTTAGCAGAGAATTCTACTAGACTTTCAAAAAAGAATTAACACTTTTCTCCTCAAATTATCACATCTTGAACTGAAGGAACATTGCCCAACTCATTTTGTGAGGACACAGTTACCCTGATACTCAAACTACATAAAGATACAACAAAGAAAGGAAAGTACACATCAATTTTCCTTATGAACATAGATGCAAAAATACACAAATGCTTGCAAACCAAATCTAAGAACATATCAAAAATATCAGCCACTATGATCAAGTAGGCTTCATCCCAGAGAAAGTTCAATAAATGAAAAAAATCAATAAATGTAATCATCCATATAAACAAAGAATAAGAAAAATATCACATGATCATCTCATTTGATGCAAAAAAAGGCCTTTGCTGAAGTCCAACACCCCTCATGAGATATTCCTGGAGAGATGAGGAATACAAGGAACATACCTAAATATAATAAAATCCATTTTAAACAGTCAACATCTACTTAAACAGAAATTCAAAGCAATTCCACTAAAATCAAGAACAAGACAAGATTGTTCATTTTCTCCATAACTACTATTTACTACTTGAAGTCCTGGAGCAATAAGAAAACTGAAGGAGATAAAGAACATGGAAATTGGAAAGGAAGAATTCAGTGTATTGTATTTGCAGATGATATGATAGTATATAAAAGTGATCCTAAAAAAGGCAAACTTCTACAGGCTATAAGCACTCTCAGCCACACAGCTGGATTCAAAATTAACTCACAAAAATCAGGAGCCCTCATGTATACAAATGACAAACAGACTGAGAAAGAAATCGGGGAAATAACACCTTTCACAATGGTTTCAAATAATATAGAATACCTTGGTGTAACTCTAAGAAGCAAGATAAAAACTTGTTTGATAAATACTTCAAGTCTCTGAAGAAAAAACTTGAAAAAAAATGTTAGAAGTAAAGATATCTCATGCTCATGTAGGATTAGCACAGTAAAAATGGCCATCCTACCAAAAGCAATCTACAGTCAAGGCATTTCCCATCAAAATTCTAACACACTTGTTCATAGACCTCAAAGGACAATTCTCAGCTTCATGTGGAAGCATAAAAAAACCCAAGATAGTTAAAACAATTTTGAACAATAAAGAACTTCAGGAGGTCAACTTTCCTGATTTGAAGTTGTACTAAAAAAATTACAGTAATAAAACCACTATGGTATTGGCACAAAGCGATATGTTGATCATTAATGCAGCCATAAAGAAACATACCTATGGACATTTGGATTTTAATAAAAAGTCAGAAATACATACTGGAAAAATTACAGCATCTCCAACAAATGGTGCCAGTAAAATTGTAGAAGAATGCAAATAGATCCATATTCACCTGCACAAAATTCAATTCCAAATGGATTAAACATCTCAACAAAAAGCAGATAAACTGAACATGATAGAAGAAAAAGTAGGGAATAGCCTTGAACTCACTGTCATAGGAGGGCACTTTCTAAACAGAACACTATTAGCACAAGCACTAAGATCAACAATTCATAAATGGGACCTCATGAAACTGTAACACGTGTGAGAAAAGGACATTCAGACAAAGTGGAAGCCTGTGGAATGGGAATGGATTTTTACTAACTCCACATTTCAGAGAGAAATAATATCTAAAGTGTATGAAGAACTCAAGAAATTCCAAGTAATTAATTACAAAGTGGGATATAGATCTAAACAGAGTTACCAATAGAGAAACTCAAATGGCTGATAAAACACTTTAAGACTTCAGTAGCACATATACTAAAATTGGAATGATACAAAGAAGATTAGCATGGCCTCTGTGCAAGGACGACACGCAAATTAGTGAAGTGTTCCATATTTTTAAACCAAAAGAAATACACAAACACACAACTACCACATTCATAAAAGTAACAGAAAATAACAACCTATGGTCATTAATATCTCTCAACATCAATGGACTCAACTCCCCAATAAAGACACAGGCTTACAGACTAGATCCATAAACAAGACACATCATTTTGCTGCAAAAAAGAAATGCATCTCACTTACAAAGATAGACTCAGCTGGGTGGAGTGGTGGCACATGCCTTTAATCCCAGCAATTAGGAGGCAGAGGCAGGTGGATCTCTGTGAGTTCAAGGCTAGTCTGCTCTACAAAGTGAGTGCAGGAGAGGCAGGGCTACACAGAGAAACCCTGTCTTGAAAAACAAAACAAACAAAACAAAGACAGACTCCACCTCAGAGTAAAGGGCTGGGAAAAGGCTTTCCAAGCAACCAATCCCAGGAAGCAAGCTGCAGTAGCCATCCAAATATCAAATAAAACAGACTTTCCACCGAAATTAAACAAAAAAGATAGGGAAGGACACTAAATACTAGTCAAAGGAAAAATTCATCAAGATGACATCTCAATACTGAATATTTATGCCCCAAATACAAAAGCACCCACATTTGTAAAAGAAACTCTTCTAAAGCTTAAACCACACATTGATCCACACACATTAATAGTGGGAGACTTCAACACGCCACTCACACAATGGACAGGTCATCGAGACAGAAATCAAACAGAGAATAATGAAACTAACAAAGACCATGAACCTAAAAGATACCTACAGAACATTTCACCTAAACACAAAAGAATATACCTTCTTTTCAGCACTACATGGAACCTTCTCCGAAATTGACCATATAGGCGGACATCAAGCAAGCCTTAAATAATACAAGAAAAATTGAAATAACCCCTTGTATCTTATCAGACCACCGTGGAATAAAGCTGGACTTCAATAACAACAAAAATAACAAAAAGCCTACACATTCATGGAAACTGAACAATTCTCTACTCAATGACTACTGGGTCAGTGAAGAACTAAAGAAGGAAATCAAATAACTTCCTAAAAAAAAAAAAAAATGTAGACCCAACATACCGAAACTTATGGGACACAATGAAAGCAGTGCTACAAGGAAAGTTCATAGCAGTAAGTGCTTTCAAAAAGAAAATTGTGACAGCTCATATTAGCAACTTAATGCAGAACTGGAAGCGCTAGAAAAAAAAAAAAAAGAAGCAAACACTCCCAAGAGGAGCCCACAACAGGAAATCATCAAATTCAGGGCTGAATTCATCAACTTAGAAATAAAAAGAACAATACAAAGAATCAACAAAACCAAGATTTGGTTCTTTGAGAAAAATCAACAAAATAGACAAACTCTTAGCCAAACTAACTAAAAGGCAGAAGGAAAAAACCCAAATCAACAAAATCAGAAAAGAAAATGATGAAATAACAACAGATATTGAGGAAATCCAAAGAATCTTTAGGTCTTACTTCAAAAAATTGTACCCACAAAATTTGAAAAAATTAAGTGAAATGAACAATTTTCTTGATAGATTCCACCTACCAATGCTAATCAAGTTCAGGTCAACAAATTAAATGGTCCTAAAACCCTAAGGAAATAGAAGCAGTCATTAAGAGTCTCCCAACCACAAAAAGACCAGGGTGAGATGGTTTCAGCACAGAATTTTACCAGACATTCAAGGAAGAGCTAATACCAACACTCTTCAAACTCTTCCACAAAATAGAAACAGATCAAACACTGCCAAACTCATTCTATGAGGCCACAGTCACCCTGATACCTAAACCACACAAAAACTCAACAAAGAGAATTTCAGACCAATTTCCCTCATGAACACAGATGTGAAAATACTCAATGAAATATTTGCAAGCCGAATCCAAGAACACATCAAAAGTATCATACACCATGATCAAGTAGGTTTCATCTCAGGAATGCAGGGGTGGTTCAACATATGAAAATCCATCAACGTATTCCACCATATAAACAAGCTAAAACAAAACAAAACAAACAAACAAAAAAACCCCACATGATCATCTCGCTAGATGCTGAAAAAGCATTTGACGAAATACAAGAACACTTCATGCTAAAAGTCCTAGAGAGAGTTGGCATACAAGGACCACACAGGAAGCCAGTAGACAATATCAAATTGAATGGAGAGAAACTTAAAGCATTTCCCTTAAAATCAGGGACAAGGGAAGGATGACCACTTTCACCATATCTCTTCAACATAAAACTTGAAGTTCTAGCTAGAGCAATAAGACAACTAAAGGAGATCCAGGGGATACAAATTGGAAAAGAAGAAGTTAAAATATCCCTATTTGCAGATGATATGATAGTATATATAAGTGACCCCAAAAATCCAACCAAAGAACTCCAGGAGCTGATAAACTCCTTCAGCAAGGTGGCTGGATACAAAATTAATTAAAAAAAGAAATAAGTAGCCTTTCTTTATACAAAAGATAAATGGGCCAAGAAGGAAATCAAGGAAAAAACACCCTTCACAACAGCCAGAAACAATATAAAATACCCGAGGGTAACTCTAACCAATAAAGTGAAAGACCTGTACAACAAGAACTTCCAGTCCTTGAAGAAAGAAATTGAAGAAGATGTCAGAAGATGGAAAGATCTCCCATGCTCATGGACAGGTAGGATCAACATAATAAAAATGGCCATCCTACCAAAAGCAATATACAGATTCAATGCAACTCCTATCAAAATACCAAGACAATTCTTTACAGACCTTGAAAGAACAATTCTCAACATCATATTGAATAACAAAAAATTCAGCATAGCTAAATCAATCCTGAACAATAACAAAACCATCTGGAGGTATCACAATCCAAGATTTCAAGCTTTACTACAGAAAAATAGTAATAAAAACAGCATGGTACTGGTATAGAAACAGACCATTTGATCAATGGAATCAAATTGAAGACCCATAAATAAACCCACACACCTACAGTCACTTAATCTTTGACAAAGAAGCCAAAACCGCACAATGAAAAAAGGACAGCATCTTCAACAAATGGTGCTGGTCTAACTGGATGTCAACATCTAAAAGAATGCAAATAGATCCATATTTATCACCTTGCACAAAACTTAAGCCCAAGTGTATGAAAGACCTTAACATAAAACCAGACAAATTAAATCTAATAGAAGAGAAAGTGGGGGAAAGTCTCGAACTCATTGGCACAGGTGACAACTTCCTGAACAGAACATCAATAGCTCAGCCTCTAAGACCAAAGATCAATAAATGGGACTTCATGAAATAAAAGCTTCTGTCAAAGTGGCAAAGGACACTGTCATTACAACAAAATGGCAACCTAGAGATTGGTAAAAGATCTTTACCAACCCCACATCTGACAGAGAACTAATATCCAAAATTTATAAAGAACTCAAGAAATTAAACACCAAGAAATAAAAAAATATAGAAGAGATCTAAACCGAGAATTCACAAAAGAGGAATCTCTAAAGGCCGAGAGACACTTGAAGAAATGCTCAGCATCCTTAATCATCAGAGAAATGCAACTCAAGACGATTCTGAGATTACATCTCACACCTGTCAGAATGGCTAAGATCAAAATCTCAAATGACAGCACATGCTGACGAGGGTGTGGAGAAAGGGGAACACTCCTCCACTGCAGGTGGGAGTGCAAACTTGTACAGCCTCTGTGGAAATCAGTCTGGCAATATCTTAGAAAACCTGGAATAGCTCGACCTCAAGACCTAGCCATACCACCCCTCGTCATACATCCGAACGATTCCTCACCAAACCACAAGGACATCTCCTCAACTATGTTCATAACAGCTTTATTTGTTATAGCTAGAAACTGGTAACAAGCCACATGTCCCTCAACCGAAGAATGGATAAAAAAACTGTGGTACATTTACACAATGGAATATTACTCAGCTATCAGAACAAGGAAATCATGCAATATGCTGCCAAATGGATGGAAGCACATCCTGAGTGAGCTAACCCAGACCCAGAAAGACACACATGGCATCTATTCACTTATAACTGGACTTTAGACATATAGTATGGGATAACCATCCTACAACCAACAGACTGAAAGGAACAAGAACACAGACTTTGTTTCTTGTTAGTGGGACACCTTGCCCTAGTGGAGCTGCCATGTAGGCCACCAGTGCAAGAGGAAGTTCATAGCCTTCATGTGGCTGCTGAACTGAAGGGGGCTGACATTTAAGACAACCCACATCAGAGGAGTAGGATAGGTGGGAGAAGGAGGAGAGGTGGGAGGGTGAGAGGTTGGGCACAGGAGGGTGGAGAGAGGCAACTGTGTGTCCTTGAGCATTTGAAAGAAACACATTCTCTTCAAAATTCCACTTTAATTACAAGTATCAAAATATTTTCAAATGTCAAGAAAAATGCATAATCCAGTATAGAAAAAACTCCATTTTTGTAACACTATATGTACAAAAATAAAACTGTGACAACACTGCTATGATGTTAGTATTAGAATTATTATACTATACACATACAATATAAGATGACCAATATATTCCAGCAATTGGGATAGTAACATAAAAGACCTCTAACATGAAAATCACCATTCTAAAATTGCAGTAGATGAACCTTAAAGCAAAAGAACAAAAACCAGTGAATAGCCATGAGCAGCTAGCTACTACAGTAGAGCTGAGAAGTCAATAAGAGAACCACAATGAACACAAGATATATCACACCAAATAATATCTTTTGAATTAAAGAGTATGTAGAACAATATGAAGAAACCCTGCATAAGCCTGAAAGAGAATTTAAGGAAGATGAGAAGGAAGCAGACAACAATGGCAACATCATCATATCTACTTAAAAAAACAAACAAACAATCCCCACCCCAAAACCTTGAGGTCAAACATTCAAGAATCTTAACAAGTTCCAAAGCACAATAAATGGAAATGCTCTATTTTATGTTCCTATAATAAAACTATAGAGAAATGAAAGTAAAGACAAGATCCTAAAAGTGAACATTACCATTCACTGACAGTAGGGGTGCAGACTGGTGTATATGTTCATTATGGAAATCAGTGTGGAGGTTCCTCCAAAAGCTAAAAGGAGAGCCACATGACAGAACTATTCCATTCCTTGGCATAAGTCCAAAGGACATGATATCCTACTAACAAGATCTTGCTGGGCCACATTTATTTCTGCTCTATTTATGATTATCTAGGAAAAGGAAACATATTAGATGTTCACCAAATAATGAACTTGCAGATAATAAAAATGAAGTATAAAACACAAGAGAATTGTATTCAGTTTTGAAGAAAAATGAGATCATTAAATTTTGCTGGAAAATGGATAGAATCACAAAATACACTGTGTAAAATAACCTTCAGCCAAAAACCACAAATGTCACATTTCTATATTATGTGTAAATCCAAAATATGAATCTAGGTTACAATGTATAGCTTTCTGTCTTAGTTACTTTTCTCCTGCTGTAATAAGACACCATGACCAAGGAAACTTATAAAGAGTTTATCTGGGCCTTACAGTTTTAGCAGATTAAAGTCAATGACCACCATGGCAGGGAGCATGACAGAAGGCAGGCAGGCATGGTGTTGGTGCAGTATAAGAGAGCTTACATACTGAGCTGCAAGTAGGAGGCAGAGAGAAAAAGAGCTAACTGGGAATGGCATGTGCTTTTGAAACCTCAAAGCCTGCCCTTAGTGGCATACCTTCTTCAAGAAAACCACATCTCCTAATCCTTCCCACACAATGCCACAAACTAGGGAAGAAACATTCAAATACATGGTATATGGTGACATTTTCATTCAAACCACCACATTTAAGATTAGCTCTAGAATCCAGGATAGTAGAAAGGGATCATTGTTAAAGCTCTAGAAAAAAGGGTCATAAGACAAAGGTGCTATAAAGGAGAATAGGCAGAAAAGGTAGAGGACCTAACTGGAGAAGAGGATGACACAGAGGGAGAGAGAGAAGTGGGAAAACACTATGGAATTCTGGAAAAGCCAATGGGCAAACGTATTATAAGTTTATTTAAACACACACACACACACACACACACACACACACACACACACAC
>CAJQZJ010033452.1:15540-38329 GCA_907164525.1 Lophiomys imhausi
ACACACACACACGTAAACTTTAGAAGTTACTCCACACACTGGAATCATAGACTGTCTAACAACAATAACAACAACAAAATAGTTACAATTAGGGAACAACTCTCTTCAAGTTGTCAGTCAGAAGGTTTAAGTGAACTCTGAAAAACATAGGCTCTTGTCAATGCTCTTGACTGTTTGGCAGAACATGCAGGTAAGTCCTATTATTGAAGACACAACACAACTTGGTAACAGGACTTGGAGAAATAAAGCTGTCATTGCCCTCGAAGCTTCCGACATGAAACTAGCTCTCAGTGTTACAAGGCACTAACTCTACAAAACACCAAGGGAGAACAGACCTACCCAACTGTAAAGCCTGTTGTATTAGTTACTTTCCTGCTGCTATGATTAGACACCATGATCAAGGCAACGAATAATATGAAAGGTTTATGTGGGTTTATGGTTCCAGAGAGATGCTTGGCAACAAGCAGGTATTAAGGCTGGAGCAACAAGATGAGAGCTCACATCTTAGACCACCAAAAAGAGAACAAATGGAATGTCTTGAGGCTTCTGAAACATCAAATCTGTGTACCCAGTGACATACGTCCTCTAATAAGGTATATCATCTCCTAAACCTATCTAAATATCACCATCAAACAGGGCCCAAGTATTCACATGCCAAGAATATTGAGGATACCTCATTAGAACCACCAAATCTATAAACTACAACAATGCCAGACCTAGTGAAGTATCTACAATAGCTCAACAGTGGTACTTATTTCTCGGGACAATCAATAACTGTCTCATTGGCCTTAAGGCCCATACAGTAGATGCTATAAACACAATTAAGAATCTGTGGCTGAAAACCATACAATGGAAAAAGGACTGCATCTTCAACAAATGGTGCTAGTCTAACTGGATGTGGACATGTAAAAGATTTGAAATTAGACCCATACTTATCACCTTGCACAAAAACTTAAGCCCAAGTGGATGAAAGACCTCAACATAAAGCCCGACCTACTAAATATAATAGAAGAGAAAGTGGGAAAAAGCCTTGAACTCATTGGCACAGGTGACAACTTCCTGAACAGAACACCAATAGCTCGGCTCTAAGATCAACGATCACTAAATGGGACCTCATGAAACTGACAAGTTTCTGTAAAGCAAAAGACACTGTCATTCGAATAAAACAGTAACCTACAATTGGGAAAACATCTTTACCAACCCGACATCCAGGAGAGGGCTAATATCTATAATTTATAAAGAACTCAAGAAGGTAAACACCAAGAAACCAAATAATCCAATCAAAAAATGGGGAACAAAGCTAAACCTAGAATTCACAAAGGAGGAATCTGTAATGGCAGTGAGACATTTGAAGAAATGCTCATCATCCTTAATCATCAGAGAAATACAACTCAAGATGACTCTGAGATTCCATCTCACACCTGTCAGAATGGCTAAGATAAAAAACTCACATGAGAGCATATGCTGGCGAGGTTGTGAAGAAAGGGGAACACTTCTCAATTGCTGGTGGGAGTGCAAACTTGTACAACCACTATGAACATCAGTCTGGCGATATCTTAGAAAACTTGGAACAGCCCTACCTCAAGACTCAGCCATAACACTTCTGGGTTTCCACCCAAATGATTTCTCACCAAACAACAAGGACGTCTCCTCAACTATGTTCATAGCAGACTTATTTGTATTAGCTAGAAACTCAGAACAATCCAGATGTCCCTCAACTGACAAATGAATAAAAAAATTGTGGTACATTTACACATGGAATACTACTCAGCTATCAGTAACAAGAAAATCATGCCTTATATTAAGGTCTTTGATCCACTTGGACTTAAGTTTTGTACAAGGTGATAAGTATGGGTCTAATTTTATTCTTTTACAAGTGGACATCCAGTTGGACCAGCACCATTTGTTGAAGATGCTGTCCTTCCATTGTGCCGTTTTGGCTTCTTTGTCAAAAATTAGGTGGCCATAAGTGTGTGGGTCTATTTCTGGATCTTCAATTCGATTCCATTGATCTACTGGTCTGATGAATGTTGAGCGGTAATATATGGAGAGAAAATGGGAACTGTCCAGGCAGCCACTGGTATGTCATTTCTTAGTTTGGGAAGCTGCAGGCCCTGTACTTCCTATAAAATCAGATATATTTATCCCTCTCAGGTCTCTGAGGTGGTTGAAGAACAGATATCTAGAGTCTCATAATTAAATTTTGAGTTCTTTAGGAGTCAAGAGAGTGTTATAGATCTAAGAAGATACTTTTAAAATTATGTTGTAAGTTAGTATGAATGTTGAGTCATATATAGAACTTTAAACTCATGGAGATGGTTAGATAGTAGAATGTTAAAGTCAGGTACCAAATACATATGGACTGGACATTGGGAATGTATGCTACGCCATATAACCCTCATAACTGTGGCCTAATTACCTCTGTTGTTTTTGTATTGTATTTATTATTATAAGTGAAAGAGCCATTTGTTGGACTGAAAGGGAAAACTGTAGGGGGAAATAAGATATACCTTAAACTTATAAGAAAAAAAAAAAGGGAAGAGGATGGGGGATGAGGGTGGGAGTTTGGGACTGGAGGGGGGAATAGGGAGGGGACTGCGATTGAGATGTAACTTGAAGAATTAAAAAATAAAGGAAAAAAAAAAAGAAAATCATGCAATTTGCTGCCAAATGGATGGAACTAGAAAATCTCATCCTGAGTGAGCTAACCCAGACTCAGAAAGATGCACATGGCATCTACTCACTTACAATTGGATTTTAGCCATATAATACAGGATAACTATCCTACAACCAACACACCAAAAGGATCAGGAACATAGACTTTCTTACCTATTGATGGGACAATGTGCCCTAAGGGGGCTACCATGTAGGCCTCCAGTGCAAGAGGAAGCTCTTAGCTCTCATATGACTGTTGAACTGAGAGGGGCTGAAATGTAGGGACACTCCATATTGGAGGAGTGGGATGGGTGGGAGGGGGAGGAGAGGGTGAGAGGGTGGAACCGGGAGGGGTGGAAAGAGGGCACTATGATGGAGATGTAACTTGAAGTAATAAACATTAAAAAAAAAAAAAAGAATCTGTGGCTGGTGTGTTCATCATAGTCCCTATGGGAGAACCCACTACTACCATTTTGCTAAATTAAAATAACTTCCAATTGCCTTCTAAATACTTATTCTTATGTCTTATGCCTATAGATAAGTACAGCTCTATGGATCAAAGAAGTTTCCTTGTGAGGCTGTCAGAGATGATAATAGAGATCCACAGCTGGTCACAATTCAGAAACCCCAAGGTGGCCAGACTTAATAGCACATGTATAACATAGAACATAGAACTTATCTGTAAGGCTCAGAGAACATTGTGGTAGAGGGGACAAAGGTTCTATGAGTCTGAGGATAAGAATCACTGCGGAAAGATAGTATCTTCTGAACACAATGAGGGTTTTGCATCCATGGACTCTTTCTGATAGGTTTGCCATTATATGTTATTTGACCCTTTTCCCTAGCAGCTTTTAAAATTCTTTCTTTGTTCTGTACATTTAGTGTTTTGATTATTATGTGGCGGGAAGATTTTCTTTTCTGTTCTAATCTATTTGGAGTTCTGTAAGCTTCTTGTACAGTTATAGGCATCTCTTTTTTTAGATTTGGGAAATTCTCTTCAATGATTTTGTTGAAGATATTTTCTGGTCCATGGAGGTGGGACTCTTCTCTTTCTTCTATTCCTATTATTCTGAGATTTTGTCTTTTCATTGTGTCCTTGATTTCCTGAACGTTTTGTGTCAGGACTTTTTTAGATTTGATATTTTCTTTGACAGATGGATCAATTTCTTCAATTTTATCCTCTGAGCCTGAAATTCTTTCTTCCATCTCTTGTATTCTGTTGATGATGCTAGTGTCTGTAGTTCCGATTCTTAAGGTTTTCCAGTTCTATGGATGTCTCAGATTGGATTTTCTTCATTGTTTCAACTTCCCTTTTCAGGTCTTCCATTCCTTTAAGCGGTTTATTCATTTCCATTACCTCCTTTGCAGTACTTTGTTGTTGCTCTCTGAGGTATTTTATTTCCTCCCTTAGGCCTTCTATTATTAATATAAGTGTAGGATTAAGGTCATTTTCCTTTGCTTCAATTGTGTTCGGCTGTCCAGAGTTGTCTGTAGCATTATTGCTAGGATTTGGAGACATCCTATTGTTTTGGGGTTTTTTTTACCATGCTCTTTTACCTTTTATCAACTGATGGACCCAGGTGTTATCTGATTGTTTCTTTTGTTACCTGACCTTGGTGCTCAAGAAAACTCCCTGCCCTGGGGGTTGGCTGATCCTGAGATCCTGGTGTTTACCTCCAGATGGCTGGCAGGTTCCTGTAATAGACTGACTGGCTCATGGACAGGAGGGTGGTTGCCTGCCGCTCTCCTCAACTGCTTGTGACCCAAATGGACCAATATAGAGGGGATTGGATTGGGGAGAGGGCTAGCCTCTGAGAACCTCGGAGCTGACAGGTCTCCTCAGAAAGGCAGGTAGAGCTGTGGTTGGGTCTGTGTTCTCCTCTCACTGACCCAGTCATTCTGGCTCCCCAGCTAGGCTGACTATGCAGGCAGGGAGCTCCACCCACAACAGATGCCGGCCTCAGTGTGCCTGTTGCTGACTGCCTCAGATGCTTGGGTGCTAGGGTGAGTGACCCACCCGCCCCAGTATTTGTGGAGAACACACAGTCCCGGGCTCTGTTTGCAGGGAGTCTTGGCTCCTAATTGCTTTGCTGTGACTGGGTTAGGTCTCTGCCTCTCCACTACAGTGCTCACTGTGCCGCCATGTTGGAAACTCGGGAAAAAATAATCTCACTTACCTTTGGGGTTGTGGTGCGGCTGTTTTTCCCTCTTGAGTGTTCAGGTCCGAATGCAGGCTGGATATCAGGCAAACAGGTGGGGCCGCTGGTCTGTGGCTGGAGCCGTGGGCTGGATCCGCTCCTGGGCTAGATCTCTAGCCAGAGCTCCTCTCCAGACCGGTTATGGAGCTGGCTGATCTCAGGGTGGTGTTCCCGGGAACTGTGTGGGCTGTTTTACCTGGTGACCGATCTCAATATTTGCCCTGGGAATTCAGACACCGTCTGTGTTTCACTGTCGGCTAGGGGACCTCACATTCACTCCACAGTGACTAATCTCTTTCACCTACTACTCAGATGCACTGCTCTATGGTCGGCGCCATCTTGGATCCCTCGCATCCATGGATTCTTAACAATAAGATTACCTGAATAAGACCACACCAATTGTCCTGCCAACACTTAGAAAGGTAATTTCAGGGGGCCGAATACTAGAAAAAGAGCTACCAGTAATAAGGGCTACTAAAAGAAGAAAGGAGAATCAGTTTTATTCATGAACAGGTGCCTAATCCTGACTTTTCAGCCTCAAATATGTTCATATACTCTATATTAATTGGACTCAGTAGGTTGTAGGTGTATATCTATGTCTGTCTGTCTATCTATCTATCTGTCTGTCTGTCAATGAAATTAAGAAGAACAATTATTGAAAAGATTAACAATTTGAGAGGTAAGACGAGGGGACAAAGAAGGGGTAAGAAGGAAATGATGTAAATAAACTGTATTTACAAATAAAATTCACACAAAAAGTTTAAAAGTACATCTTCAAAGTTAAATGAGAAAAAAAGCATTCAAAGATCTGAGATTAATAACTGGATTCTTGAAAAAGACAATGAAGTTGAGTACATTAAGGAGATTCACTCTAATATTATGCACAGAAAAAGTTACTACAAAAAATGTAAACCAAGACGATTTAGAAATTTAGAGATAAAGACTAAGAGGATCTATAACTCCAATCACAGATATACTTTCCCTCAAATGGAAAATAACAGACCTGAAATATTAGACATCTGATGAGGAAAAGTAAACATATGTATAAATAAAGCCAACATTAACATAATAAAACAATTATAAATATTTCATATAATTTAAGGTGACAAACAACAATATAAAAATTAAGAAAGGGTGAATAGCTAGAAAGTTTTGTTCTATGGGTGCAGTTTTATCTGACTAGGTAACAAAAGTATGCACATAATTGAATAATACACATGATGACATTTCTAGGGTGATCATCTAAAAATAGAGTCCTTCAGTACCACACTAGAAAAAGAGGAAGCCAATGGGGGGTGTGTGTGACAAACCAAATATGAAAAAGTTAATAAAAAAGAGAAAGAACAAATAAATAGTGGGAAAATTAAACAAAATACTAGAAATACAAATAAAGGATATTAAAAGTTGCGAGGAAAAGACCAAGTAACACATCAAAGCAGGCCCTTTAGAATATAACACCTGGCTCTTCAATGTAGCCTCTGAAAGCCAGGAGAGTCTGGATGATGGATGTTCTACTAGGTCTGTGAGACCACAGATGGCAGCCCAGACTATTATATCTAGTAAAACTATAAATAACAATAGATGGAGAAAAAAAATGCACTATAAAACTATATCTAAGTCATTCCTGGATACCAATCCAGCTCTGTAGAAGGTACTAAAAAGGAAACTTCTATTTGAGGAGCTTGACTACACTGAAGAGGATACATGGATCATATAATCCAGAAACAGTAAATCAAAAGAGGGGTGAAATAGCCACATGACCACAAAAAGAAATCAATAAACACAGCTCATTAGTAAATCTAAATAATTATGATCCCATTTCCTCAATCCAGATTAACAGACTAGATCAGAAAAGAGGATCTACTTCTTTTTAATACTACTCATGTGCATATACTTAAATGACTCAATATACTATTACAGAGATAGTACCTCATCCATGTTCATTGTTGCTCTACTCAAAATATCTAGAGATTGGAGTTGGCATAGATGTTTATTAACTGAGGCATGGATAATGAAAACATGGTACATTTACACAATGGAGCATTAATTCAGCAATTAGGAAATGTGGAATATAAAATTCTGGATGTAAAATGATATGGCTAGAAATAATCATTCCAAGTGGGGTAATCCTGACCAAAAAGACAAGTATGATATATATATATTTAAAATGCAGATGTTCACTTTTAAGTTTTCAATAAGTGTGATATAACCCAAATGATCACAGAGATTAGATACTTAGTAAGAGACTAAGTGGGAGGAAGGGATCTTCCAAGGAAGGGGAAATAGTATATACTGTCTTGTGGAGATTAAGGAAAAACAAGGATATTAAATAGGGAGGAGGAAGAGAGAGAAGGGTTAATGAGGGAATACAGGAAGAGAGAACTAATACAATATAGGGAGGGAGACAACATAGAAAACCGTTTTTAAGAAGTTTCCTAAAATATATAAATACCTGAAAGTAATCTACATGGAGTTATCAAATTAACAGGGGAGACAACGTCCCAAATATATATCTAATACCACAAATAAAACCTCTAGTGCCAGGAATGGGTTAATTTTGTTGAGTAACTGGCCAAAGGAATCTCAGGAAAACCCCATGAAATATAACAGGCTATTGTCAAGGCTATTGGTTGCTGTCCATAAACTGATGTTAAAGATACAAAAGGCAACACTTAACATGTCATCAAACATGGAGAAGCTAAGCTAGTGCTTCACCTCTACTGTTCCTGGTACTTGAAGAAAAAAGTAATCATCAGTATTACCCAGGTAAAATCCCTGCAACCTACAACAGTGATTTGTCTACAAGATACACTGCTCCAATAGTGGCACAAGTTTTATGTGAACAACTGCCCACTTTTTGTTTGGATTTAAGGCCCACCAAGCAAATTATTTAATTTTTTTCTAAAATTAGTTTTCTCTTCTGTTAAATAGAGACTACTCTCAATTTTCATGGGGATTTAATGAGGAAAAAAATGTAAAGCACTTAACAAAACTAGTGAATACTATCCTTTCTGAATCCAAGTTTCAGTCAGTTTACCAGGTGGCCCTTTTCAGATTTCTGTTTTTGAGATTTGGCCAAAATAAATAAAAAACAACCACCTATTTAACTGCAAAACTAGTTCAAACTTATTATAATATTTCTCAGGTAGGGGAAAGATTGAATGCAAAAACAATGTTGCCTTAAGAAATGATAAATGACTTTTCTGTTAAATTTAATTCAAAAGTTTTCACACTTTTAAAAAGTGTGAGCTAAGACAGTAAATTAAGTTTCTTCAGATTTATGAGATGTATGCACAAATATACATGCCACATGTTCTACATATGTTCATGCACATATCCATTTCAAACCCATCTAAAATTCAAGTTTATGCATGAGACAATATGAACAAATGAAAGAAAAATGATCAGAAGTGTAATAAGTGGATGTTTCAAATTTCTCATATATATTTACTAAGAGAATACAATCCTTTTCTAGGTTTTTAGCATCTGAATTGTGCTGAGGTGAGCAGACAGCATAATGTAATAAAGTTAGACACTCACACAGAACTACACACCCATGCACTATTCCAAATAGCTAGCAGGTTTGGAAAAAGATAAAATACTGAAATTTGTTTATCTAAAATTATAGGACCCATAATTATTATTTTATTCCTCTTTTCACTCTGGCTCATATAGATTAGGATAGAGCTACTGAAATCTACACTATATGCCTTTAAAAAAAAGATGGATAACAAGATAGAGGCAAAATGACAAACAGTAACTGTTAACCTATTTACTAGAATCTAGGTTTATTTTTATTTGTGAACATTTTTCATTATTCTGTATTATTCTACAGAAATAGGGGTCTCACTATGTTGTCACTGGGGCTTAAAAAGGCTTCCTATGTCACCTTTCAAGCAGCTGTGATTAATGGTTTGCCCCAGTATACGAAATTAAAGAAGAATGTTTTTTGTATGCTTGTCCTGAACACACCAAATATACATTTTACCACCACGTTCCAACCCCAGACATCATTTATAAATATTCTTAAGTAAGACCGTACTTTACAAAGATATCAAGTAGCCCTCATCCATATCCATTTTACACATATGAATGTGTGTATGTATATATCCATGTTCCATATGCTTTCTTTTGAATATAGGTGAGAACTTTTGCCTATGAGAGTATAGCAAAAATAATACTGTATGATTTTAGAAGCTACATCATCAAAATGATAAGTCTTAATTATTTTGAAGACATAGACTTCATGTTATGAGGAAGCACAAAGTAACATGTAAGAAGACATTATATACACAGGGCCTTCTATGGAGGAACTAGTTCTAGGCCAAATGACATCTGCTGGATGTGAATGAACAATTTTGCCAGCGATTTCATTTCAGGTGACTCCTTAGAGTTACTAATGCTGTGAAGAAACACCATGACCAAAAGCAGGTTGGGGAGGAGAGGGTTTATTTGGCTTAAATTCCACCTTGTATTCCATCACTGAAGAAGCCAGGAAAGGAACCTGGATACAGGAACTGATGCAGAGGCCATGGAGGGGTGCTGCTTACTGGCTTGCTCAGCCTGCTTTCTTATGGAACCCAGGACCACTGGAACAGATGATCCCTGTCACAATGGGCCAGGTCCTCCCACACAAATCATCAATTAAGAAACTGCTCCACAGGTTGCCTCCAGTCCAGTTTTATGGAGGCATTTTCTCAACTGGGTTCCCTCCTCTCAGACGACTCTAGCCTGTATCAAGTTGTCATATATAACTAGTCAACATAATTGAAACTTTGCCAACTTGACACACAGACCTCACTGTTGAGTCACCTTTCCTTTCTTGTCCATCCCTGAGAATATACATTAAAATGACAGTAAAATAATACACTGCAATAATACAACAAAAATAAAAACCTAAAAAGCCACGGTTTTCGCAAATTCAAACACTAAAAAATTCAGTATCTTAAAAAAAATCCAGTCTCTTGAGCACTTCTTCAAGTGCCTCTCAGCCATTGGAGATTCCTCTTTCGTGAATTCTCAGTTTAGTTCTACATTTCATTTTTTGATTGGATTATTTAGTTTGCTGGAGTTTAATTTCTTGAGTTCTTTACATATTTTTGATATCAGCCCTGTCAGATGTGGAGTTGCTAAAGATCCTTTCCCAGTCTGTAGGCTGCCGTTTTGTTCTAATGAGAAGTTATTCAGTTTCATGAGGTCCCATTTATTGATTGTTGGTCTTAGGTCCTGAGCTGTTGGTGTTCTGTTCAAGAAGTTGTCACCTGTGTCAATGAGTTTGAGGCTTTTCCCCATTGTCTCTTCTACTAGATTTAGTGTGTCCAGTTTTATGTTGAGGTCTTTGATCCACTTGGACTTAAGTTTTGTACAGGGTGATAAATATGGTTCTATTTGCATTCTTCTACATATTGACATACAATTATGCCAGCACTATTTGTTGAAAAACCATTGTATGGTTTTGGTTTCTTTGTCAAAAACAAAGTGACTGGAGGTGTGTGGTTTATTTCTTGGTCTTCGATTAGATTCCATTGATCAACCAGTCTGTTTCTATGCCAGTACCATGTTGTCTTTATTACTATTGCTCTGCAGTGTAGTTTGAAACAACTCCCAAGATTCCATCTCACACCCATCAGAATGGCTAAGATCAAAAACTCAAGTGACAGCACATGCTGGTGAGGATATGGAGAAGGGAAACATTCCTCCACTATTGGGAGGGGTATGCAAACTTGTGCAACAACCTTGGAAATCAATCTGGTGATATCTCAGAAGATTGG
Organism: Lophiomys imhausi; assembly: GCA_907164525.1. Taxonomy (NCBI): domain Eukaryota; kingdom Metazoa; phylum Chordata; class Mammalia; order Rodentia; family Muridae; genus Lophiomys; species Lophiomys imhausi. The sequence goes on from CAJQZJ010033452.1 coordinate 26,165, forward strand.
GAATAGTTTTCTTAAGACCCAGCCATACAATACCTGGGGATATAACCAAAAGATACTCCACCAAAACATAAGGACACCGGATCAACTATGTTCATAGCAGCTTTATTTGTAATAGCTAGATACTGGAAACAAACAAACTATCCTGTAACAGAAGAATGGATTAAAAACAAAAAAAAACTTGTGGTATATTTATACAATGGAATACTACTCAGCTATCAGAAACAAGGAAATCATGCAATTTGCAACCAAATGGATGGATCTAGAAAAGCTCATCCTGAGTAAGCTAACCCAGACCCAGAAAGATACACATTTTATTTACTCACTTATAAGAGGATATTAACCATATAGTACAGGACAACCATCCTACAATCCAGAGACCCAAAGAGACAGGAACATAGTGTAACTAATCTACAAAAAACTCCACTGAGCTTCAGGTCATGGACCCTGTTGCCTGTTGGTGGAACACCTTACCCTAGATGGGCTGCCATATCAAGTCCTAGTACAAGAGGAAGCTCTTAGCCTTCATGTGACTGATGAACTGAGAGGGTTTGATATGTAGGGGCTCCTCTCATCCAAGGGGGAGAGGATAGGGATGGGGGGAAAGGGGAGGGATGGTGATATCGGGAGGGGAGGAGGGAGAGGGCTGTTATTAAGTTGTAACTTGAAAAAATAAATTAATTAAAAAAATAAATAAAATAAAAGCACACAATCAATTCCAGTCTTGCTGGGCGTGTTGGCCTTTAATCCCAGCACTCGGCAGGCAGAAGCAGGTGGATCTCTGAGTTCAAGGCCAGCTTGGTCTACAAAGTGAGTCCAGGACAGTCAAGGATATACACAGAAACCCTGTCTCGAAAAACCTAAAAAAAAAGTGAAAAAAAATTCAGTCTCTTTTAAAATCCATTGTCTTTCCAATGTGGGTCCTACAAAATAAAAAAATAAGTTAAATACTTTCTTACTTCCAGAGGGAAAAGTCAGGTCACAGTCACAATCTGAACAAAGCAAAACCAAACTCCAAAGGTAAAACCTGGGTATCCAGTGTCAGGGTTCCTCCCAAGGGCTTGGTCCACATCTTTGGCTCTGCTCTCAGGCTCTGCACACACAGAATGTCTCCTTGGGTCAGGATGGCTCCACTCAACACCTGGTGTTATCCTAGGGAGCCATCTCATGGTACTGCCATCTCCAAAATGCTGGGGTCTCCTGCTGAAACGGGGCTGCACTTTCACCAATAGTGTCTCCTGGGTTCTACTTGGGGAATCCAGTTCTGCCACACAGTGCCATGCCTCAGCTGCTATCTAGAACTCCTTCATGCCTTCACAATCAGTACCACCTAGGTGACTCATAGTTCTGAGTGCAGCTGACAGCAGGAGGTAGAATTTTGGAGGTTTCTGTGTGCTGACCTTTAAGAAACACTTCCCAAAAGACTTCACCTCAACAATGCTGGCCTCCTCTTATTCACAGATGATTGCTCAGCCCCAGCTGACCAGTTCCAGGCACAGAAAACCAAAGATTTTATTTAGTGCTTCTGGTCTCTTGCTAATCACAGAGGACTCTTCAGATCCAGCTGACCAGACACTGCAGATTCTTCACACAAAAGGCTTTACAGTCTGCTTCCCTCTGATACTTACAAGCTAGGCTTCCGTCATCATTACTGCTTTCAACACTCTTATCTTCCAGGTTGCTAAAAAACATCTCACTGAGCTCTCAACACCCAATGGCTTTACTAACCAAAAAAATTTAAAACCCTTCCCCAATCCTCCCAAAACAACATGGTCAGGTCTGTCACAGCAAGACAACACTATCCTGGTAACAACTTGTCATAGGGTTATTTTTGCTGTGATGAAACACCATGACCAAAAGCAAGCTGGGGAGGAAAAGGTTTATTTGGCTTACAGTTCTACATTGTAGTCCATCATTGAAGGAAGTCAAGAGAGGAACTCAAACAGCACAGGAACCTGGAGGCAGGAGCTGAAGCACAGGAAGTGCTGCTTAATGGCTTGCTCTCCATGGCTTGCTCAGTCTGTTTTCTCATGAAACCCAGGACCACCAGCCCAGGGATGATCCCTTCCATAATGTGCTGGGCCCACCTACATTAATTACCAATTAAGAAAATATTCTTTAAGCTTGCCTACAGCCCAATTATTGTGGCAGCATTTTATCAACTGAGTTCCTTCCTGTGTCAAATAACATAGAAGTAGCCAGTATGTCACAACAGTACTCTAGGAGAGGTTCAAGCATTATGCACTGAGACAAACTGTTCTGACTCTGCCCTGACTTATACATACATACTGTAGACAGAATGCTGTCCAAAAAGGACAAAACTTGGATGCAGGTAAGTCGACAGCTTAGCTCTGCCAAGACAGGGTAGGCAAGTCCTTCATAATTCCGGCTCTACAATCGATGTCTGTCAGAGAAACGGGGCTAAACGACTGAAGATTGATGCTGTAATGTATGGAGAGAAAATGGGAACTGTTCAGGCAGCCACTGGTATGTCATTTCTTAGTTTTGGAAGCTGCAAGCCCTGCACTTCCTGTATAATCAGATATATTTATCCCTCTCAGGTCTCTGAGATGGTTGAAGAATAGATAGCTAGAGTCTCATAGTTAAATTTTGAGTTGTTTAGGAATTAAGAAGAGGGTGTTCTGAATCTAAGAAGATGTTTTTAAAATTGTGATGCAAGTTACTATGAAAGGTGAGTCAGATATAGAACTTTAAACTCATGGAGATGGTTAGATAGTAGAAGGTTAAAGTCAGGTGCCAAATACATATGGACTGGACATTGGGAATGTATGCTAAGCCATATAACTCTCATAATTGTGGCCTATTTATTTCTGTTGTTTTGTATTGTTTTTATTGTTATAAGAGAAAGAACCATTTGTTGGACTGAAAGGTGAGCTGTTGGGGGGAAAAAGATATTCCTTAAATTTAAAAAAAAAAAGGAAAGAGGATGGGGGGTTGAGGGGAAAGAGGGTGGGAGGGTGGGACTGGAGGGGAGAGTGGGGGGGATTGTGATTGAGATGTAACTTGAAGAAATAAAAAATAAATTATAAAAAATATGATATATTTTTAAAAGTAATTAATGTTTTCTTTTTTTTCCTTTATTTTTTATTTCTTCAAGTTACATCTCAATCGCAGTCCCCTCCCTATTCCCCCTCCAGTCCCACCCTCCCACCCTCAACCCCCCATCCTCTTCCCTTTTTTTTTTCTTTTAAGTTTAAGGTATATCTTATTTCCCCCTACAGTTTCTCCTTTCAGTCCAATAACCCAAGGTATGCTTGACTTGAAACCAACACTATTAATATGTACTGAATGAGTTTCAAAAAAAGAGATTAATTTCAAAACAAAGGCTATTTCTTCATGCTGTAGTAACAAGATGTCGGAGCAAATGAATTATAAACTCACTGGCTCTGCAATTCAAAACAATGTAACAGCCAGGCATGATAACTCACATCTACAATCCTATCACACAAAAGGCAGAAGTATGGCCAGCCAGTCTGAACTACACCATGAATGTCAGGTAAGTTTCAGTTACAGTATGAGATCCTTTCTTGAGGTGGGAAAAATCCAGACAAACATAACAGATGGAGACGTTACACTGGCTTTGGTGATCCGAGGTCCTGACGCAAAGATCAAGAGGTAATCAAGGAAGGAAACGGTGTTGGGAGATCTGCGTCTTTATGTCATGTTTGACGTGAGAGATGTCTAAGTTAAGATTCTTTTTCTACTTCACAGTACTGCCGTTTTAAACTTGGTGATTCTTCTCATGCTGGGGTGTGTGCTGAGCAGTGTGTAATACTTAGCAGCACTGATAATCTCTGCTAACTGGATGCCAATAGCACTACCTTGAGTCCTAGTTTATTCCGACAAAATATTCATAAACTTTCAAAGCATCCCACTAAGGCAATCTCCCTCAAATGATGACAGTTGCTCAAAGGTAAGGAAGAACAACTGTGCCCAACAATCCTATGGCTTTCAGTTGCAGAACCTCATCCTCCAATTTTCTGACTGGATTCCTAACCAGCTAGAGGAAATTTAATGCAATATATGAGAAATTTATAGCCAACATCATCCTTAATGGAGAAACGATTGAAATCAACTGATGTCAGGAAGGAGGCAGTGATATTCACTATTCCCATTCCTTTTTAACATAGTGTTCAACTACTACCTATATCAGTAAGGCACAAGAAGAAAATAAAAGAGATACAAATAGAGAACAGAGTCAAACTATCACGACTTGCATATAACATGATACTGCACACTAGAGATTCCCCAAAATGTGTAAGAAAATGCCTAGAAATGATAAATGAGGCAATGTGGCAGAATGCAGAATCAACAACTTTCTACACACCAGAAACAAGAATAGAGAGGAGTACATAGACACACTCCCATTCACAATTGCATCTAAGGAAATAAAATATATAGGAATAAATCTAACCAGGGAATTGACATATTTCTACAATGAAACTTTAAACCTTTGAAGAAAGAGATATACACTAGAAAGTGCAAAGATATCTGTGGTAGTAGTTTATTAAAACCAATTGTGAGAGTGTTTTTGTTTAATCCCATGTGTGAGGCTGCTTAAGACACAGGTGTAAAGTATGAATGGTCTTGTGAGCTAGCAGGGGCATGGTTTAACCAGCTGAGCAAGTTTAACTATGAGGACTTGGGAGAGAGGAATAAAAAAGCCAGAGCCCTAAGGAAGGGGGCTGTAAAGGAGCACCACAAAGAAGTAAAAGAGAATGGGCTTTACAAAGAAGTAAGAGTAAAGAGGCTCTACAAAGAAGAGCAAGGGCTACAAGGTAGAAAGCAGTTGCTGCTCTCCCAGTTGCTGGTGCTCCCCCAAACTGCCACTTGTTCTTCCTGCTGTTGTCTCCTGGTTTGCTGGTCTCCTGATTCACTAGTTTGCTGGACTTCTAATAAGACAAGTATTACCCCCAATGAATCCTACGACCCTGATCAGCAGGAAGTAGCTCAAATAGACCTACGTCCCTTCTCCCTCTAACCTTCTTTCTCTCCCACCTAGTGTTAGGGAGATGAATGGAACAAGGGGTGGAAAGGAGATAAAGGTATTAAGCACAATAAATTAAGTACAGTAAAATAAAGCAGAATATACATATTGGGTAATTAAAAAGCTTTATGGAAAGGTGGTTCCCAAGATGGAGCCTAATAGGTAATTTTGTATAAAATGCTGTGGTTGAGAAGGCAGTATTTGAAGGAGTGAACAGTGTATTTCAGGACATCAGCAAAAGGCTTATGAAAGCTTCTGCCACAGGGTTCTCACTCACTTTGTGATGATAATGGATTTTTTTTCTATGTTACTCTTTTTCCTCCTGTATGAGAATAGCCAGATGTCAAAATGGAACTTTGGGAAATACACTAACAGCACACAAATGGTTTCTGGTGGCAGAAAGTCTGGCATTTGTAAACACTTTGGGAGAGGTCAGCATTGGACAAATGAATATATGTCTAAGAGGGACATACAAGGTAATCTTTTGCAGTCAAGAAGAAACTTTGGGGTCCTACCTCAAGGCCCCACAGCAAAATGTGTGAGCCATTTCAGACAAGAGCAGCTGAGAGTTGATGGGTATTACAGAAAGAAATGTGGCAATAATCACTGGACAAAAAACTATTGATAGCAGGCTCTCTGTCCAATCTGTGAACACGCAGGAAACTGAAAAGTCAACTGGCCAACGTTCTTCACAGAAAAAGTTGTTTGATATTGTGGGCCAGTAGGCTGAAGACTGGATGCCCCAATGACACAGAGAAACCATGGGTAACTGTTCAGGTAGCCAGCAACCTCTGTCATTACTACAGTTTTGGAAGTTGCTTGCTCTACACTCCCTACATATGTAAGTAATAATTTAATTTCCTTCTAAAGTCTTAAAATTAAGCTTAGTTGTATAGGATTTAAGTAATGTTTTAAGTCTAAAAGATATTATAGGTTGATAAAAGCAAATAAGAATAGAAAATGATATAGTTACAGAAATATAAGCTAGGTATGATAATAGATGCTTTACCAAAGGTTGCTAAATACAAATAGACTGGACATTGTACATATAATTCTTGATAGATCTGATAAATATCTTTATATATATACATACACACACACACACACACACACACACACACACACACACACACAATGTTTTGAACTAAAAGGTGGAAATGTGGTAGGAGTTTATTAAAATCGATTGTACCAGAAGGAGCTCCACAAAGAAGTAAAAGAGAATGGGCTTTACAAAAAAGTAAAAGTAAAGTGACTCTACAGAGAAGTAGGAGAAAAGGCTCTACAAAGAAGTAGGAGAAAGCTCTACAAAGAGAAAGGGCTACAAGGGAGAAAGTGGTTGCTGTTCTCTAGTTGCTGATACTCCTGCAAACTGCTGCTTGTTCTTCCCGCTGCTGTCCCCTGGTTTGCTGGCCTTATAGATTGAGATTGGTATTACCCCCAAAGAATCCTATGACCCTAATCAGCAGGAAGTAGCCTGAAGAGACCAACATCCCTTCTGTCTTTAACCTTCTTTCTCTCCTGCATAGTGTTGGGGGGTTGGAAGGAACGAGGGGTGGAAGGGAGGTAGAGTATTTAGTACAGTAAAATAACTTAAAATGTATAATTAATATAATACAAAGTAGTAAAAGCCGTCTTGCTACAGATATCCCATGCTCATTGACTGGTAGATTTAATATTATAAAATGACCATTTATCTAAAAGCAATTTACAGATATAATGCGACCCCAATCAAAATCCCCATCAAATTCCTCACAGAAAATAGAAGAAAATACTATCCTAAATTTTATATGTAATCACTAATGATGTTGGATAAGACAAATCAATACTTAACAATACCAATGTTGGAGAGTTTACCATTTCAGATATTAAGATATATTACAGCACCATACTAATAAAAATATATGGTGTTGGCACAAAAGCAGAGGCATAGACCCATGTCTGTACTGAAGACAAAACTGAAGACTCAAACACTAAGTATATATAGCCTTAATCCTTTAGTATTTGACCAAGATGCCAAAAACAAATCCAGGAAAAAAAAAAGGCATCTTCAGCAAATGGTGCAGGTGAAACTGGATATTCACATGCAGAATTAGACTCATATCTATTACCTTGCATAAAAACTAACTCCAAAGGATCAAATATCTAAATGTGAAACCTGTAACACTGACTTTTCTAGAGTAAAATATAGCCAGTGCCCTAAAAGATATAGTCATACAACTTTCTGAATGAGACTCCGTTTGTCAAGAATTAAGGCCAATATTTGACATATGTAATTTCATAAAACTACAAAGCTGCTGCAAAACTGAAGAAAAAATCAATCAAGTAAAGAAGAAGCCCTTAGAATGAGAGAGAACATTAGTCATTCATGTATCTGATAGAGGATAAATTTCTACATCATATAAAGATCTCAAAAAAAGAATAATGCCTATAAGTTTGTATATAAATATATATTTTAAATGAAATATTTTTCATATAGACAATGCTCCCTCCAAGAGCCAAAGACAACCTAACAAAAACCACAAGACCAGGCATAAAAAGCCCTCTTTTGACTTGTAGGACAGATCTGTACAAAAGACTCCCAAAACATTACAGACTATTGTTATTATACTTGGTTGCCCACCAGGGGTGGAAGGTAAGTCCCTACTGTTAAGACAGCAGGTACTTCAGACACAGGGCCCAGAAACCCCTGGGCTGGAACCGACCTGAGTTCCTCTTCTCTGAGGTCCAGCTATCACAGTACCAGAAGATGCCTTGAAAGCTTCCAAAGGAAGGAACCAACCAACAGTCTCACCCAGCTATGATGTCTATGAACCACAATAATCAACAAGACACAATAACCACAAGGGTACAGTGGTGACAACCTTATCTTAGCAGTAGCCAATAGTTCTCTACTTAGATATAAGATCATCAATAAGAGGGAATTCATGAATGGTCCTGGAAATCTAGTCAACTACCCAGGGCTAATGAAGTCATGAACCTGTAGGAGAACCTACAACCACTTTACTGAACCATCACAATCCCGAAGTATACTAAAAATACCTGTTCTTATAAGCACAGATAAATACAGTCCTCATCTCTCATCAAAGAAATGTCCCACTGAAACAGAGACCCTTACAGAAAAACACAACCAATCAGAATGTAGAGTTGTGGAGCTCAGTATCAACAGATACATCTACAAAACAACTCCTGTACCTAAGACTCAGGGAACATTGCTGAAGAAGGGTTGGAAAGACTAAGATCCAGAGGATCAGGGAGTATTCTGTGACATTACATCTCCTTGTAATGTCAGAAGACACACTAATAACGTCTCAGCAATATGATTACCTAAACACAAATTGAACAATGATAATGACAATAGGGATGCCAAAGTGGACAGTGCAAGACTATGAGACTTCAGTCCTACATATAGAACTATAGGCAACTAAAGACTGCTGAAAGCAGAGGCAACAGTCTTCACAGAGAAGAGTACATCACTTGGGTATCTAACACCAAATGACCAGCCCTCCTTCAAACATTCATACAAAAAAAAAATTGGACAGATCAAGTAACCTATATTTAGGTTCTAATATATATATATATATATATATATATATATATATATATAGTGTAACAGCAATGAATGAAAAATGAGGCCATGAATTTGAGAAAGCAAGGAAGGGTATAGGGAGGGTTTAGAAGGAGGAAATGGAAATGATATAATTATATTATAAACTCAAAAATAAAACCAAACAAACAAATGAATAAGAAAACAAATGAGCTATGTTTAAAACTTCCCTTCTTTTCCCACTGTCAATAAAATTTCTTTAACGGAAGAAGAGCTAAAAATGGACTTTTACTTTTTTCAAAAGATATAGAAGAAATTGTTAGGATTTTTTTCATTATCTAAATTATGAACATTTATAGAATGTACTATTATGTCTTAATAAATATACAGTATACAATGACCAAACCAGGCTCATTAACATTTCAGCTTCTTTTAAACATAGTTATAATTTTTATTTACCCACAATAATTGTATATATTTATATGTTTAAGTATGGCATTCCAGTAAATGTTTATCATATGTACTTTCAAGTTTAGGCAATTAACATTTCCATTTCCATCAAAGGTTATGTAATCCTCATTCTTAAATGCTATGAATTGTGGTTAGTGGCATCCATACCTTGTAGTGCTAATTAAAGTAACTTCTTTAAAACATCAAAAAGAAAAAAAATTGAAATCTGAAGCTTTTCTCTGTGCCATTCCATTCTCCACTTTGTAATTAACTTTAAAATTTTTCAAAAGCCTATTAAAGAAAGAAAGAAAATAGAAAAAGTGTAAATGTTAAACTGATTATACCATGCTAATTGATTTCATCATAAATAAAAATTGGTAATACTGATTTTTTAACTTGTAACTATATTTCAGTTAGTTTTTCTTTTTTCCATTCTCTTTTAAGAAAAAGGAATGTCAAGTTTTCCCTCTCAAAATATAAAATGGTTTCAGATGGGTTTATAATCCAGCAAATCCCAAATACATTCCAAACCCTAAATATATGAAATGGCTTCTTCATTCAAAGTGCTTTTTCCAAATCTGGTGAAGATAGAAAGATGAGTCCCTACCAAATCTGATAGTAATAAAATAATTTAAAAACAGGTATTGTCGCAGATATTTGCTAGTATTAACAAGTAACTTATATTGATATGTATAATATACACTCTAAAAAGGCTATATAAATGCTTAATTCAATAAATTAAATGTTTCCACCTTGGGACCAGAAGGTGAAGAGGAAGGAGGCTGTGATTGAGATATAACTTAAATAAAATAAATAAATAAATGAAAGGAATTAGTTTTACTACATAAATGGAAGCCATCAAACTAATATAAAAATGTACATACTAATAGAATTACCCACTGTAAGCAATATAAGATAATCAGCTATAAACCATTCCCCAGAAAACTAGATTTTTGTTATGTATATTGTTCAAGATCTAGTCAAGAATAAACAACACAAGGAAATAGTTTCTGAAAAGGAAAAATTATTCAGCTTCAAACGCTTTTTAGGGCTGGGCGTGGTGGCTCACGCCTTTAATCCCAGCACTCGGGAGGCAAAGGCAGGCAGATCTCTGTGAGTTCAAGGCCAGCCTGGTCTACAGAGTGAGTTTTAGGACAGCCAGTACTGTTACACAGAGAAACCTGGCTCAAGGGGGGGGCAAATTTCAAAAACCAAAAACATACTTTTTTTTAGAGGATGTTTTGTACTCACATACCACACAAGTACATTGTACAGATTTTGATTTTTAAACTATAAGCATAGTTATGTGATTCCACTCTAATCTACATTTAGAACAGTTTTACCAACTACAAAATACCCCTCTCATATGATGGCCATCATCCTGCTTATTGCTGCACCCCACCCTGTTCCCTAGTCCCAGGACACTGCTAGGTCATATCCTATCTATCGTGCATCATTTATTGAAGACACTTTTAGAGATACATCAAGTACTGCAAAAAAAAAAAGAGTGCAGGCAGAAGTAATATATATATATATATATATGAAATCATGCACATACATACACACACGCACATACATACACACACATGCATACACACATACATATACACACACAGGCGCGCGCACGCACACACACGTTTAAACAATGACTCCACTAGCAAATTTCTAATCACTGCTTTTACTTTGTCAGATTATATTTACATCATTTCCTCCATCCCTTTGTTCTCTGCAAACCTCCCAAATTCTACCCCTTGCTTTCTTTCAAATTCTCAGTATGTTTTTCATCAATTATTGTTAATGTGAATAATGCTATATTTGCAGTGTATATAATGATAATATATATGTATATATTTATTTTTAAATACACCCTGCTCGATCTGTATAATATTATTTGTGTGTAAGTTTTCATGGTTGATAACTTAGTATTGGATAACCAAACCGAGTGCTTTCTTTGTTGGAAAAGATTTCTCCTGTTCTCAGTCTCCCTTAGTTTTTTGTAGTACTTGATGTGTCTCAAAAACATACTTTTTAAAAACGCTATCTCAATATTCAATACATTCTTTTAGAAACCTGAAAATGCACAGTTTTATGACAAAGAAAATTCTGAAACTTTTTCAAGTGATTAAGCACACTGCTATCCTTTAAAAGGTACTCTGTGATTGAAGAGCAATCACTAAAAGTTTATTCAATTGTTATTTATACTTTGCTAGGTTCCAATAATTTAAGATGCTTCCATTGACCTTTCACATTCTGGGTCTATGAGGCAGCAGGGACAGTGGAAAAATTCAGTCTTTGGGATATGACAGTTTACAGTGTGAACTACATCAGTACCGCAGGACTCTGAGAATCTTGGTCAGGTCACTCCTGATGAGTAACAGATCCTATGCCAATTAACTTGTGTTATGCCTGGTTTCTGGCTCGTGAGTTACATTCATGTTTAGAAATTTAAATGTAATTTTCACAGTATTCTCATCATAGTTTATGTTAACATGCCTAATAGGAAAATCACTAGTATATCAAAATATCAATGCATACTGGGATTATTCTTGTTTGGAAATACTTTACGAGGGCATGTCACTAAAGGTAGTTAGAAAATACCTTATGGATACATGTGAGAATGAGGTCTCAGAATCTTCATGAAGAGTTCTTGAAATTAACATTTAAAAAGTTTAGACCTGAAATCTACACAATGGAATACTACTCAGCCATCAGAAACAAGGAAATCATGCAATTCACAGCCAAATGGATGGAACTAGAGAAGCTCATCCTGAGTAAGCCAACCCAGACTCAGAAAGATGCATATGCCATCTATTCACTTATAACTGTATTTTAGCCATTGAGTACAGGATAACTATGCTACAACCAACACACCAAAAGGAACATAGACTTTGTTACCTGATAGTGGGTCATTCTGCCCTAGTGGAAGTGCTATATAGGCCCCAAGTACAAGAAGAAGTTCTTAGCCCTCATATGACTGCTGAACCGAGGGGAGAGGGTGGGTGGGTGGGACCAGAAGGGGTGGAGAGAGGGGACTGTGAAGAAGATGTAACTTGAAGTAATAAATAAACATTAGAAGAAGAAGGAGGAGGAGGAGGAGGAGGAAGAAAAAGATGAAGATAAAGAAGAAGAAGAAGAAGAAGAAGAAGAAGAAGAAGAAGAAGAAGAA
>CAJQZJ010033452.1:43037-75832 GCA_907164525.1 Lophiomys imhausi
ACACACACACACACACACACACACACACACACACACACACACACACACAGACACACACACCACAGACACACACACACACAGACACACACACACACTACATACACTGAAAGACAAAAAATTAAAGTGTAAAGTAATACTTTAAAAACATATATTCCATCAAACTGACAAAAATAAATGAAATGGGTGAATTTCTAGATTAATCAAAACCAAGGAGAATACTATAATAAATACAGAAATTGAAAGAGTAATTAGAAGCTTTCCATTAACAACATAAAGCAAAAGTCCAGATAAATTCACAGTAGAATTCTATCAAAGAACCACATTCATTTTTTTTTTAATAAGAAAGAACCTGAAGGAGCCCTCCCAAACTCATTTCATAAACTTAGTATTATCCCTACATCAACATCAGGGGAAGTCACATTGACACTAAGAAAAGGTCAGTATCTCTGAACAATATAGAATAAAAATCATCAATAAGATATTTGCAGATGATATGATAGTATACATAAGCGACCCCAAAAATTCCACCAGAGCACTCTTACAGCTGATAAACACCTTCAGCAAGGTGGCTGGATACAAAATTATTTCAAAAAAAAATTAGAAGCCCTTCTTTATACAACAAACAAATGGGCTGAGAAAGAAATAAAGGAAAGAGCTCCCTTCACAATAGCCACAAGCAATATAAAATGCCTGGGGGTAACTCTAACCAAGCAAGTAAAGGACCTGTACAACAAGAACTTCAAGCCCTTGAAGAAAGAAATTGAAGAGGCTTTTAGAAGATGGAAAGATCTCCCATGCTCATGGATAGGTAGGATCAACATAATAAAAATGGCCATCCTACCAAAAGCAATATATAGATTCAATGCAATTCCTATCAAAATAGCAACACAATTCTTCTTAGATCTGGAAAAAAGCTATTCTCAATTTCATATGGAACAACAAAAAACCCAGAATAGCTAAACCTATCCTGTACAAAAAAAAAAAAAAATATCTGGAGGTATCACCATTCCAGATTTCAAGCGGTACTACAGAGCAATAGTAGTAAAAACAGCATGGTACTGGTATAATAACAGACCAGTAGATCATTGGAATCGAACTGAAGACCCAGAAATGGACCCACACACCTATGGCCACCTAATTTTTGACAAAGAAGCCAAAACCGCACAATGGAAAGAGGACAGCATCTTCAAAAAATGGTGCTGGTCCAACTGGATGTCCACTTGCCAAAGAATGAAATAAGACCCATACTTATCACCTTGTACAAAACTTAAGTCCAAGTGGATCAAAGACTTTATTTAACATAAGGCCGGTCACACTAAATCTACTAGAAGAGAAAGTGGGGAAAAAACCCTCAAACTCATTGGCACAAGTGACAACTTCCTGAACAGAACACCAACAGCTCAGGACCTGAGACCAACAATCAATAAATGGGACCTCATGAAACTGAAAAGCTTCTGTAAGGCAAAAGACACTGTCATTCGAACAAAACGGCAGCCTACAAATTGGGAAAAAATCTTCACCAACCCCACATCTGACAGAGGGCTAATATCCAAAATCTACAAAGAACTCAAGAAATTAAATGCCAAGAAACCAAATAATCCAATCAAAAAATGGGGAACAGACCTAAACAGAGAATTCACAAAGGAGGAATTCCTAAAGGCTGAGAGACACTTGAAGAAATGGTCAGCATCCTTAATCATCAGAGAAATGCAACTCAAGACGACTCTGAGATTCCATCTCACACCTGTCAGAATGGCTAAGATCAAAAGCTCAAATGACAGCACATCCTGGCGAGGGTGTGGAGAAAGGGGTACCCTACTCCATTGCCGGTGGGAGTGCAGGCCTGTGAAACCACTATGGAGGTCAGTCTGGCGATATCTTAGAAAACTCGGAATAGCTTTGCCTCAGGACCCAGCCATACCACTTTTCGGTATACATCCAAATAACTCCTCATGGAATCACAAGGAAGTTTCCTCATGTATGTTCATAGCAGCCTTATTTGTAACAGCTAGAAACTGGAAACAACCCAGATGTCCCTCAACTGAAGAATGGATTAAAAAACTGTGGTACATCTACACAATGGAATATTACTCAGCTATCAGAAACAATGAAATTATGCAATTTGCAGTCAAATGGATGGAACTAGAGAAGCTCATCCTGAGTGAGCTAACCCAGACTCAGAAGGATGCACATGGCATCTATTCACTTATAGTCGGATTTAGCTATATAGTACAGGATATCCAAAGTAATACAGGAAATGGCATTGCCCCGTTACCTCTCTGAACGTTAATATAAGACCCTGATACTAAAGATACTACACAATTTGGATTTAGGTCTTGAAGGAATCAAGCTGATCTCAAAGTCTCTTCCCTAAGGATTAGTTGTCATTGTATAGGATGATGCTATGCAACTTACAAAGAGAGAAAAGCAATCAATAGTCCTACCTACCTGTAAAGAGTATAAACTACAAGGATGGATCTGACAAGATGCCACCAATGGTGTAACAGTGACACCATCTATGAAAGTAACCAATAGCTGTCTAACTGGAGTTAAGGTTTGCTCAATAGGATGGAGCTAATGCCTGAAACGGTAAACCTACCCAACTACTGATTACTGGAGAGAACACAGTCCCTAGAGAACCTACTACTGCCATCTTCCTAAACCAGTATCATTCTTAACTGCATTCAAAATAGTTATTTTTACACCCACAAGTAACTGCAGCTCTCAGCCCTCAACAAATAAACTGCTTTTTTGAAGGACATAAAGGTTGCTAGAAAAATCCACAACTAGCCAAAATGCAGAGTAAGTGACCTTGAGAGTCTCACTAGCTCGAATTGGTACATCTAAAATGAAATTCAATATCTAAGGCTCAAGTCAGGCAACATTACAAAGGAGTGGATGGAAAAACTAAAAGAAGCAGAAGGCTAGGATACCTGCTGCTAGATAGAGCCTTCTACTGATAGGGATGCTGCATCCATGACATGTCAAGAATAAAGCTACCTAAAAAAAGAATTCCATAATACCAGCACTATATGACATGCCAACAAGGATAGGCAAAACTTCCAAGTCCTAACCATTGATCATGTGCAATCAATGGCTCCTGAGAGAGAATACATTAGTCTTTTCCAGGGATCATCTTCGAGGAAGGCTAACCAATTCCAAGGGTCAGCCATAAACACACCTATACAATAGAAACATTACTTTGATAAACTAGAGAGACAGACAGACAGACAGACAGACAGACACACACACACACACACACACACACACACACACACACACACACCCCACAGAGAAATAGAGACAGAGATTAACAATAATATTCATAGAAGTGACAGTCATGCACTTCTGAGGCGTGTGATGGAGTTGGAAGGGAAGAGGGAGAAGATCTGAAATATATGATGTATTTACAGAACGATATAAATACAGAACTCAAAAAATCTAAAATAGAAAGCAAACAAATCCCTATTCTTATCCCTGTATAGGAATGACTTTAAACAAACAACTATGTGTCTTAGCTTCTTCATGAGCATTTTGTGAAGATTATAAAATATCATGTTTATAAAACTCACTTACCGAACAAATGCTAGCATAATTATTAATAAGATATTTATAAAGATAACATATTCATTTTATTAAAAACACATCAATTATTAATTTGGAAAAAGCTATCAGCAAAAAGATTACTTGGAATAACAAATACACATTAATATTATATGTTTAATATGATTATATGTATAATAATAATACATCCTACAAGATTATATGTAAAAATAAGGGAAGTTTAAGTTGTACATGTTTAAGAATGATGTTTTTATTCTTCAAGTGTAGAAAATATTATAAGGATGAGCCCTGTTGTTAAGCACAAAGCCTAGCATATTCAGGTATATGAGATAGGGAATAATTCCTTGTTGAATGGAAATCAATCAATCAATCAATCAATCAATCAGCTAATGCCAATCCGAGAAGAAATAATAGCATCAAAGAGATGAAGAAAATGGGTAGGGCAGAGAGCAAAAAATCAAAACAAACAAACAAAACCCCAAGAATTAAAAACAGGAGTATAGGGGTTGGAGAGATGGCTCAGAGGTTAAGAGTACTGACTGCTCTTCAGGAGGTCCTGAGTTCAATTCCTAGCAACCACATGGTGGCTCATAACCATCTATAGTGAGATCTGGTGCCTTCTGTCCTGCAAGCATACAAGCAGAACGAACACTCTATACATAATAAATAAATAAATCTTTAAAAACAAAAACTAAAAAACCCAGAAGTATATTAGGAAACAATCAAGAATCAGATGCTGGCAGTTCTGGGAAATGACAAAGCTGGGGAGACCTAGCAGAACAAATGGAATGAAGCTTGATTGAAACTTGATAGAAAGATGGATCTGTACCACAGAAGCCATTTTAGGAATGGTAAGAACTGTAAAACTCAGAGGTGTTCCGTAAACACATATGAACAATGAAGATGAGTTCAGGAGGGAGTAGCTCTAGCTTCTCAGAAAGGAGCTTTCAAGAATGCGTCTGGATTTATGCAGAAGTAGGAAATACTTCTTTAAATACAAACGCATGGAAGACTTTAGCAAGGGAAAAAAATTCACAAAATGATGCTGTAGAAGAAATGCGAATAGAATGGTTCAGAAAGCCTAACAAGAATTTATACAGAATCACAGTGAAATGATAAAATGAAATAATGAGTCTACGTGTTCCGGTTGAGATGAAATTATTCATCTATCAGATCAATACACTTGCAAGATGGTAACTTAGTAGTGTGCTGTAGTGGTGTGTATTCTAAGATGGCTGAAATTCTCAAACACAAGCATGTGATACAGTTTAGTAGATGCAATGTAGAATAAACAAAGAATGAGAGCCACAACCGTGTAGGAAGTGCAATAACTAGCCTACCAAGTCATCTGGGAAGCATTCAGAGTGTGTGGGGAGCAGGGTACACTGTGTAAAGCAGCCTGGGATTGACAGGATGCTCCTATCTCCTTTATGCCCCACTTAATGTACTCACTCCTCACTGAAGTCAGTATCTCTTAGTCTTATGAATAAAGGGCACATTGATTCCTTATCAAAGTTGTTCTTCCTCAGCTCTCCATTGCTATATTCTTTGGTGGTTTAAGACATCTTTAATCTTTATATTGTAATTTATATTCCTTTAATTTTATAATCTAAACTAGAAGAGATGGTGAGGGAACACAAGTAATTTACACTGGAAATATCCTGTGCATATATAATTGGGAGTAAATTACAACTCTCCCCCATCTGTTTTTTATTCCTGACTCAAAAAACACTTATCAAGCTCCTATTTTGTTCTAGGGAAACAACAATTTAAAATGGCAGACATGATCTCGGTACTTGTAGAGATTTTTTGAAATGTTGTATGACAGAATTAGAGTTTGAAGGAGATAATAAAAAATACCATTTATATGACCCATTTAATGTTTGGTATTAACTTTTAAAATGCCTAGCACCTTGAGACTTTGAGTTTGGGCTGCCTCTTTTGCTGCAATAAATACTAAATAAAGTATAGTCTTTTGAACATATTTGAATATATACTTATATTTAGTAAGTGCCTTTCAAATACTCTGAAGTAGCCAATGCTTTTCTACATTTAACTTAACTTTCTGCAATGCAGTTTTTGAAAAACACATTTATTCTTGCTATTACACTATGTAAAAACCTGAATCTAGAAGAAAAAGGTCCCAATCTTACTATTTTAACATAATCACTCAACATTTCAACAAATTTTTATCTCACACTTCAAACATATAAATACGCAAATTTGCTGCTTATTTAGTGCTTATTAAATTTTATGATAATTTCCAAAATATTAAACTTAAATTTTATTTTAAGTATTTCTCTTTACTTCATAATTTTATTTAAAGTGGAGACCCACTAACAATAGAAGAGTAGAATATGTTAATATTTTCCCTAGATCGTCTAAAAACTTCAAGAATAGTATTAAGAAAGTCTATTTTAAGCATACACAGTCTTTTTTTAATTTATTTTAATAAGCCTTTGCCTGTACTGTCTAATCTTAACCCATCTAAGCCAGCTTTCAATTTTACTCCCCAAATAAATCCAAATAATATACACATACAGTCCCTGCGGCTGTTTCTCCCCTTACCATGCAGATGTTACGGGCCATGTGGAGTTTTAGCATAGACAGTCTATGAACTGAGAACTAATCCCAAAGGATTTTCAAAACATAAGGTACAAAATGTTATACCCTTCAAAGATTTTAAATGCATTAACATATAAAAAGTGTTCGTATTATCACAAAATTCTGTTTTGGATGTGCAGATGAATAAAAATAGGAAAATTAACTTGAGCCATTTTTTCAGTGAGCATTTAGCAAGTAGTAAAATAGAAAGTTTCAAATAGAGTCCAGAAAATAATGCTTTTGGAGAAATTAATATTTATATAACCAAATATATTTGGTTTTAATGACTTAATATTTCTACATGAATTTCAAAAGTTTTAAAATCTAGTTATCTGGAAAATTGCCTAAAATTAAATACAAAATGCATTGACTTTTCATATGTGCTGATCTTAAAGGACTGGGATCTTCATACTTCTCTTGCTTCCCAACAAAAATGCATACTTCTGAATTTAGCCTATGGGGCGATGCCTCACTGCTTAGTTGAGGAAAAGACTAACAGCCTGCCTCTAATTCTGTACAGCTAACCCCCATGTTCACCTTAATCCTAAACTTCTTTAATATAATAAGAAACATTTTGATGGGATTGGTATTAATAATTCCAAGCGCCGGTATTAATAATTTTAAGACAGTTATTATTTTGTTCTGAGACTGTGCTAAACTGACAATCTGGTTTCGATTAATTAGCTTCAGGAAATGGGCAAAAGTAAGTTCTGTCAGGGGCAACAGTCACAATGTCTCTTAAGCTTGAGACACCGAAGCAGAGGAGCGAGGTTCCCAGTCTTACATCAGAATTTCAGACACAGATGATGTATGCTTCTGTACAAGCTCAGCAGACAAGACAATGCTATGAGTGTTTATTACATTCTCTGGTTTTAAATTTGGAAGGCAGAGGTAAAATATGAATGGTTTACTAAAATACCAACTCAGCGCTTTGTGAGTTAGGACTCCTGCAGGGGGCCATAAGTAACTTCAGACACCTGATTAGTTTGTTTCTGTTTTTAAAACATTAATCATGTTGACCAAAAATATATTTCATGGACAGTCAAAATGACAATAGAAAGGTTACAAAATTATGTGAATGGCAAATCCAAGCAAGAAATAAGTCAACAATATTAAACAATTTCCTATAAACATGTCTTAAGAAAGTTATATATGAGACTATTTTAGCCTTTATATCAACATAGCCATGCATCATTAAAATATTTTGATAGCAAATTCATTTATTTTATGACTTTAAAATACCCTACATAAGAAAATTTTGGAGAACCCAAATTACTTCATGGCTACTAAACCAAACTGTTTAATTATATTTTCAAAAGAAATTCATAGTCACCAATTATAAAAAGGCTTCATTTATAGTGTAACAGGAAGCATCAACTTGCATTACAAATATTCTATAGATTAGCTACTGTGGAAAGGGCAGTCTTAAGATCTTGTTATATAAGTGGGCATTTGTAAAGGTCCTGCAGTAGAAAACAATACAAGGAAATGAGATTTTAAAATGTAATCTATGAAGCCAGGCGTGGTGGCACACGCCTTTAATCCCAGTACTCAGGAGGTAGAGGCAGGTGGATCTCTGTGTTTCCAAGGCTAGCCTGCTCTACAAAGTGAGTCAAGGTCAAGGATACACAAAGAAACCCTGTCTCAAAAACAATAATAATAATAATAATAATAATAATAATAATAACGTAATCTATGAATTATATATTAATATGTGAATTGCAGAGAATTTTTAGTAAACAGTGACATGTCTGTACTTGTAGAACCACCTCCTGTTCCCAGACAGAGAAAGCTGCTAAAATATGGTATCAATGTGATGTACAAGCACCCCACAGGACACAGAGAATCCACAGTATGTGGGCCCAGAATCTAGTCAGCATTATTGGAGGCCGTCCCATAACCTTAATCAACCAAAGAAATTACAAAGACTTTTAGGAGTCATTTGGAAAACTATGCTGGTTGCATGCTAAGAAACTATCTCCAGTACTTGTAAAAGACGGTGATGACTTTATCTCTGAAACAACATATCTGAAGGCTCATTTCTGAAACAAGGTATCTGAAGGGTTTACCCAATCTACCTACTTCCTATTAACACTCAACACGCACATAGATGGCCTCAACATTACAAATCTTTTTAAATATTTTTATAAGAATTAATGTTCTAACTGAATGTAAAATATGCATGCCATGTGTATTTCTGGTGCCTGTGGAGGTGAGAAGAGGGCAGCTGATTCCCTGAAACTAGAGTTATAGATTGTTGTAAAGCACTATGTGATGCTGGGAATAAAATCCACTACATCTGTGACACAACAAGTGCTCTTCAGAGCAAGATTAGAATCGAAGAGTATTAGACACGTGCTTTGATATTGCCAATCTACATCCCGCATATGAGAACATAGGAAGCAAAGTGTAAAAATTGAGATTTATAAACTAACATGGCCCTCCAATAGCGGAGATATAAATGAATTAAGTACCAATGTTTAATACAAAATTATAGTTAGTAGAAGCGAGGCATATTTTTGGGTCAAGGACATAGTTGAGTGGGTAAGGTGCTTGCTATGCAAGGATGATGAATGGAATTCAGATCACCAGAGTCCATATAAATGCCAGGTGTGCCTGGGGCCCTGCTATGATACCAGCCTCTGAAGGCAGAGTCAGGATCTCTCGAAAAACTGGCCAGTGAGATTATCCATATATTTACATGCTCTGGGTTTGACTAAGGGACCTTGCCTCATGGAATAAGGCATCT
The DNA here is from genome assembly GCA_907164525.1 of Lophiomys imhausi. Classification (NCBI taxonomy): domain Eukaryota; kingdom Metazoa; phylum Chordata; class Mammalia; order Rodentia; family Muridae; genus Lophiomys; species Lophiomys imhausi. The sequence continues at coordinate 51,955 of CAJQZJ010033452.1, forward strand.
TTACCAACAAGGATCTTTACCAACAGCAACCTTGGACCTCCATGTGCATGCATGTGCACATATATACACACAAATCCACATGACTCCACATATGTGCACATACAAACCACATACACACATGAAGAATTGAAGTTTCAACATCTTTTCTCTCCTGTGGCTTACTCTGTCTTCATGCTATAAAGGTTACATATTTCCAGCCCTTTTCTCCAAAACTGCTTCAGAACAAACCTGACTTGTTTTTTATAATGCTTCTCTCAATCTAAATCAAAGTATCTTCTTTTTCTCTGACTTGGTTTTACAAGTGATTATGTGCATGTCCTTGTATCTCAACTACTACATAAGTCAAGACATCACACTGTTGTCTTAGAATACTACACATTTTGGACCATAACCTTCTTCTGCTTAGAATTATTAATTTCCATATAGTAGATAGGTCCATGTTATAGAATTAAAAACTCAGTGTCCCACAGCTCTAATGCCTAGTTCCAACAGTGTCTAAAAGGTTAATGAAAGACCATACAGTTAGTACAATAAGGAATTCAAATCCCTTAGAAATCATGTATCATACTAAAAGGTAGGTACACTATTAAGAGATATGGAAAGCTTCTTAGATGTTTGTTTGCATTTTATCTAACAATTAGCTAAACAGGAATTTGTTGGAGGAGCTTCGAATTTAAGTAGAGATACATAAAGCAAGTTTTTGACAAATGTTTTCTATAAATGCTTAGATAGTACTTTTTTTTTGCTATGCAGGTTGCTTAAAGACGATTATTCTTCATTTTCCTGTGCCCTTTATTAAAAAAAAAAGTAAGAGGCATTTTTACTTTCAAGGATATAAAAATAAAAGTTACAGGCCAGCTTCCCTCTGAGCAAGAGTTTGTGATCTTTACAACAGAATTACTTTTTTTTTGTTCAGACTATACTATGATAACTCTAGAATCATTCACTTCCTAGTATGATGATGCCCAAATAGTTAAGTATTCATTAAGGTAGTATATGAATACATAAGGAGATATGTTAGCAATGGTAAATAGAAATTACACCTATTTTAAGTTACATGCTGTTCACCAGGATCTTTCTGCTAGATATAATGACTAACTTCTCAGCCTCATTGAATTTGGATGTGTGATGTCTGAGCAGGAATGTTATTTTACAGATGTGAGACCCCACTCAAACCCCCCATCATGCTTTCTAGCATGGGGATCTCAGCAATGATTGAAACAGAGGGTGTTCCATAAGGTTCTTAAGTGGTTATTATGAGCTCATTTCTTGCAGAGCATGATGGACATGCATGAGGACCAAGATATATATATATATTTCTGTTGTTTTTAACCAGTGAGGTTTTGTGGTTGCTTCTTGTTACTTCACATCATAGCCTACCCTGATTGATATATTACCAATCAATATTGCACCTTAGGCTAACATGCAGCCTATTTGAAACTTATACCTGGCTACAGTACAAACCATAACAACTAGAGCATTTATATCATTTCCTAATAGAAAAAGTGTCCTGAGTTTTCAACCAGATTGCTACTGGTGATCTAGGGCAAACAAGCAAGCATTTATTCTATATGATGCTTTTGTAACCACAGTAGAATAAAGTTAATGTTTATTTTTAAATGTTGTATTTGTACATAAACTTAAAAACAACTAGACAGATGTGTTATGCTTATGGCCATAGGAAAATAGCTAAATGAATTTATTGAAAGGTTTTTTGGATCCATTGTTTTAGAGCTTTTAGTTCATGACTGGTTGGTTCTAATGATTCTGAATGGAAGGGCAGCACATGGCACCAGCATATGTGTCAAAACCGCTCACTTCTTGACAAAGACTAGGAAAAGCATGGAATCCCACAGTCCAAATCAAGGGCATGCCAGCAAGAACACAGAACCACTACATCCATCCACTAAAGATTCCATCACTTCCACAGCTGCAAAGTTCAGAACTAGTGCTTTAATACTTAAGCCTTTTAATATTCAAGACACAAACTACAGCAGATGCTATTTATAGTTGAATAACTTGACTAATTACTATTGGCTTGGCATTTTTTACAAACTAGTTATTTTAATCATTAGTATATTTATGTGGGCATTGATTTTTAAAAACAGGCAAGATTCCAACTGTAATACATACATGGATCTTTTTTTGTCCACTTTTGTCATATCTCTTCAACATAGTACTTGAATTTCTTGCTAGAGCAATAAGACACGGATCTTATTTAGAGTTTCATATAAACAACTTTTTAGAAAACTCACAAAAAGTTAGTTATGATTAGAAAAATCTACAAACATGAATCTATTACAGCAATAGAGGAATTTTTTTTCTCTTGTAAAATAATGGTATTGTAGCAATGTTTGAATTGAGTCTATCACACACCCAGGGGTGGGGCAAGTTCCAACAGAGAGTGTGATCAAATTTCTAGACCACCAATCTGTTTTCAAATAGCAAATCAATCTATCGCTGGTTTTCACCGTGCACACACAAAAACACACATATAGACACACACATGAGCCAGAGAGCATCTTTTAGTTACAATTTATAACAGTGTGCCTATGATTCTCCCTCATCTTTGGTCACATTTCGACTTGTAAACTCATTTCTCGACTATGTGAAGTTATTGTCTTTTGTTGCTTTATTCTACTCTGGGCTGCTCTGTTCCTTGTCTGAGCCACTGCCGTGAACATCTCTTCACAAAATGCTACTACATCTCAACTAGTGTATGTATAATTACGTACCAGATAACAATCCTTTATGCCTCTCTGTCCCCCCTTGGAGACCTCTATTTTAAGAGAAGTCTCAGAGGACATCCTGCTGGTAGCTCTCTCTTGAGGAAGTCTTTATACTCAGAAGACACTTGAAGAACTCTACAACATGTGGAAAGAAGACACAAGCATCATTTCCAAATCATTACTTGCCATTCTCTCCAAGTTTATTTCCAGTATACACACCATTCCTAAAATGAAATACTAAATCTGTAAGCCTTTTTTTCTCTCTCTTTTTCAAGGTAAGTCACATTTAATATAGGATGGACTAGAATTCAATATGTAGCTGAGGAAGATCCTGAACTTCTGATCCTCTTGTCTCTACCTTCAGAGTTCTAGAATTATAGGCATGTGCTACCAAACTTGCCCCTTTGTGGTACTATGGAAGAAAAACAGGGCTTCATACAAGCTAACAAAGAAATCTACCAAATGAGCCACATATAGTCCCATACTGTCTGTTATCTTTTAAGACAAAAATAAATGGGGTTGAGAATTTTATAAATAGAATCATACTATATGTGAAATGTTTTACTTGTTATTACAGATAGCTAGAGTCTCATAATTTAATTTTGAGTTGTTTAGGAGTCAACAGAGTGTTATAGATCTAAGAAGATACTTTTAAAATTGTGTTGCAAGTTAGTATGAATGTTGAGTCAGATATAGACCTTTAAACTCAAGGAGATGGTTAGATAGTAGAATGTTAAAGTCAAGTACCAAATACATATGGACTGGTCATTGGGAATGTACGTTAAGCCATATAACCCTCATAACTGTGGCCTAATTACCTCTGTTGTACTGTATTGTATTTGTTATTATAAGAGAAAGAGCCATTTGTTGGACTGAAAGGGGAAACTGTAGGGGGAAATAAGATATACCTTAAACTTAAAAGAAAAAAAAAAGGGAAGAGGATGGGGGGTTGAGGGTGGGACTGGAGGGGGAATAGGGAGAGGACTGCGATTGAGATGTAACTTGAAGAAATAAAAATTAAAGGAAAAAAAAGAAAAAAATAATATAGATTTCCATGCTGGCAGCATAGATTTATATAGCAAAACACTTAAGACTACAAGCTCGAGAATGAGACTATAACCCTGACTGTAGCTTATCTATTCTTCCTGACTGGTCAATGAGCTTCGACAAATTATCTTCCTTTGTTTTATTTTCTGTTTTTTGGTTTTTTTTCACTTCTACTTATTTGAGGTAGGAGAGTATTTTCATTTCCATATGGCATGTGGGGCAGAAGACAATCCTAGGGAGCCAGGTGTTTCCCTCACCTTACATAGAAAAAAAATCTATCAACATTTAACAACAATGAGGAAACAGTCATATTGCAATGATCTAGTCTAGAAAAGGAGTAATTGCTATTTTTTCATGAAAATCAAGAATTATAAAACTTGAAGCCCAATTCACTCCCACATCAGAGCCTGTTGTGGAAAGTACTGATTCTACAATCAGGACAAGCCTGTACTCAGTTTTTATGCAACTAATGTACCTGCCTCTAAAGAATGTAAGTGATATTTATGCTAAAAATATTATTCAACTTACAAATATGCAGTTGGAAACTACACTACGTCCTTGGGCGGAAAACATTTCTCAGACAAAATAAATTTCTAATAAATAGAAATATTATTTTATTAATCTTTTATCACATAAAGAACTTTTTGTGTAAAGAACAAACATCATTGCTCAGTTTTACCTACGAAGATTAACATGTACACTTCAGCCTATTGTACATTAAAAGTGCCAGGCCAGGCATGCTCGTGTATGCCTTTAATCCCAGCACTTGGGAGGCAGAAGCATGGTCTACAAAGTGAGACCAGGACAGTCAGGCCTTGTTACACAAAGAAACCCCGTGTCTTTTAAAAACCTAAAAAAAAAAAAGTACCCAATTTTGAGAAAATAAAAATCTTTTTTTTTTTACATTGAAAATTGTAACCCAAATGATGACATTCTTAGAAATGGGAAATTTGCTACAAATGACTGATTTTTCACTATGCAGTTTGCAGGTATAAGTTCACATAGTTCATTTACAAAAGATACGTTGTTATTTTAACTTCTCAAGACATGAGACCTATAGCAAATTATAGCAGATATTCTTTATATTGATGGTATCAACAGGACTCTGCTCATACTATCAAACACACTGTCTTCAAACAGCACCTTGCATTTTCTAGATGGAGGCAAACTGTTCTAGAATGGTTAATGAGGAGCTTAGATGTGTGTTTCTCCAGGAAGTGGAAATGCTCCAACCCTCATGCAGCAGCATTGCTCTTGCTTCTGTCTGTTCTCTTCCTCCTCGAGAACCCGTTATCTTGTTAGCGTTAGGCATGTGTTGTATCACTAAGGTCAGGTGATGATAACTTAGAAAACCACTGTCCAGGGACGTTCTAAAGTTTTCTTCACGCAAACAGTTTATTTATCTCAGAACTGATGACAACATTAGTTAACTATGAAATTCGTAATGTTATGTTTCCTAGTTTTTAAGTAAAAATAGAGTCCCAAACCATGATACATAAAATATCATTAGGACAATATAGGCTTTGTTCATTTAAAAGTATTTAAAAGCAATGCATTTCAAAGATAGTATAATCTGAAGGAATGCACTTAGTGAAATAGGTAATACTGAATGATCAGACAGAAAACAAATCATTTTTTTAACATATTGGATCTCTCAACAAGAAAATCCACAGCATTCAATGAGTCAGCTATAATACCATGAAACCACATCTGGGTCTTAAGTTCTATTAGTAAATGACCATGAATTAGTAGACAACTCAAAAAAAGGGGGGGGGGGATGAGTAAAGTACATATTTCATTGTTTTTCAGAAGGAATAAGGGAGAATTTCAAATGATAATCACTGTATCTGTCTCAATAAACAGAGTTCCTGCTAATCATTTCCATATGTACATGCATGCATTCATAAATTCAAATGTCCAAACACATTCATATAAAGAAAAATCTAATGTATATAAATATCAATGTATTTCTATAAGTAATATAGCTGGAGAATATCAGAAAAGAGATTAAAGTTTACTGTCCTTTTCATAATTTTAATTTTCAACAAAAATTATTATCAGTATTTTAACATATTTTAAAATAACTACTTATGGTAGATAATTTATGGTACTATTATAACTTTTATATTTCAATTAAAACTATCAACAAATTAGTGATAAGCTCCCATCCAATGTTATTTTTACATTTACCTTTTCATACCTATGAAGTTGCCTGACTATTGTATATTTCTAACATCTAAAGTCTTCTGGGTATTACTGGAGGGTGGGTGGGAAGTATACTAAAGGAATACACAGGAAAGAGATTTCCTACAAAGTCAGGTGCCATGCATGGCTCATACCTGCAATCCTAGCACCTAGGAAGTAGAATCAGGAGCATTAGGAATTCAAGGTCATCCTCTGCTACATAGCTAGTTTAGGGCTAGCCTCGGATACATGATACTCTGTCTCAAAAAACAAATGCCTTTTCTTGATGCCTGAACAGGTAAAGATGCTTTCCACAAAAACTGAAGACGAGTTTTATCCCAGGGATGCACATGGTAGAAAAATAGAATCAAATTCCAATAGTTGTACCCCTGACCTCTACATGTATGATGTGGCACACACACAAACAAAATAATTTTTAAAAATATAATTAAACAAAAACTTTACAACAAAACAAAAAAGATTTTCAGCATATGCTTTTGCATAAAATAGTGATATGTGAACTAGAGTTATAATCCCTTGGCTTTGTGTATGTAGTATCCTACCAATCTCTAACTAATGAAACCACGGCAAAACCATGCTAAAAATAGACGTTTGCCTAAGGATTTGTTTTTAAAGAGGATCTCTTCATGATTTAAGTTTTACCAATTGTGGTCCTATTTTTGGAAAAAGCAGTTAAGACTGGTTCTCTGACTAAGTAGCATGCATACTAGCCACAACTTTAGTATTTGTGTGTGTGTATTTGTATATATATATTTTTATTTATTCTTAATATGCATCACTGACTTAATCTTACCCTTCCAAGCACAGTTCTAAAATAAGATTCCTATTATTCAATTGTGTGGCATAACTAATAACTACAATAAAATAAGGTAAAATTTATATAAATAGTAAACCCAGAATCAAACACTGGATAAATGATCATTTACTGCAAGCTCCTGTTATTAAGTAAAAACAAAGAAAAACCACAGGCTAATTTGACAGAGGCAATTCCTCAACGGCAGATCTCTCTTCTAATATGAATCTAGCTAGTGCCAGGTAGATCAAAACCAATCAACCCCAAATTTTTTTAGTAAAGTTATATAAATTAGCTTTCTTTTTTTTTTAATGTTCCAAAATAATCTTTCATTTGAACAGCTCTCTGACATCTGGCAGTCCTGCTCACTTTGTACTTTGCTCATGTCCTTCATTACAATACTAGCATCAAGAACATCTGTGGTGTTTTGTTTTGCTTTTGTTTTTGTTTTTCCTGTGCCAGTGAGAAGCAATCTCAAAGGAATGTGCAGAAACTGGAGTGTGGGGAAAGAGCAGAAGTATGCACAGTGTCAATTAGTTACAATTATTATTAGTCAACTGCTTAGGAAGGGACATCTCTATAACATAAAACAACAAAAAAGGAGTCAACTAAAGATCAGAGTGGGAGTTTTTGACAATATCCAGTTCTGTCCATCAGAATCTGGTACTTGCTGACGATATTTCCTTTTAAACAACCTAATACAGAAAGTCCCCTAAACTCAAAGCAGTATGAACACAGACAATCACTGTGAAATAATGCACGCTGGGTATTCACTTCAGTTTGTTCCTTATCCTCTATCAATAAACTTCAGGGAACAAAAGGTTGGCACTCCCACAATGCCAATGAGGGTCTATCTTTATAGTTTCAACTGGATCCATATATTAACAGGACAACTATCATTCATACTGAGCACCAATCTCTCTAGCCTGTAAGAAGACAAGATCCAGGGCAGTATCTATCCTTCAGCTGTCTGTGGCTGTCCAAAGGCGGGTCATAGAGTCACCAGATTTGAATGGCTTTCAAGATCTTGGCTTAGGTATAAAACATGGCTCATAGCCAGTAGGTGAGGGGGCTGTACAAACCTGAGACTTTAGCACTAACCAGAACAAATGTCTCATAACAACTCCACAGGCATGTGTATTAGAATCCCTCCAGAGACATTTACTTCTAATCGTTATCATCTATTAAAAAAAAAATCCAGATTCCTGCCGGTGTTTGTAGATATGTAAACCATCAAATAAAGGTTACCAATTAAAGGTTATTATAAGAATAAACAATGTTGGTTATTAACTTAGCCAGCATACTTTAATCAGATGAGAGAATGAACAGGTTAAAATTTCACAGTGAGAGGAAATACTGAACCTGCTCTAAATGTGACAAACTATTCTCCTAAGGCAACTAATAAAATATGAAAATAAGACTACTTATTACACCAGGTAGTGATGGTGCAAACCTATAATTCAAGCACTAAGCAGAGGCAGGCAAATCTCTGAGTTTAAGGCCAGGCTGATCTATAGAGTGAGTTCCAGGAGTTACACAGAGAAAGCCTGTCTCAAAAACAAAACAAAACAAAACAAAAAAGAATACTTGGTTACATGAGAGTTGTAGAAGTAATATTAGATGTACCACAGTTTTTGTTTTGTTTATCCATTCCTCAATTGAGGGATATCTGGGTTGTTTCCAGTTTCTAGATAATACAAATAAGGCTGCTATGAACATAGATGAGGAAACTTCCTTATGATTCAGTGAGGAGATGTTTGGGTGTATACCCAGAAGTAGTATGGCTGGGTCCCGAGGCAAAGCTATTCCAAGTTTTCTAAGACATCGTCAGACTGACATCCATAGTGGTTGCACAAGCCTGCATTCCCACCAGCAATGGAGGGTTCCCCTTTCTCCACACCCTCGCCAGCATGTGCTGTCATTTGAGCTTTTGATCTTAGCCATTCTGACAGGTGTGAGATGGAATCTCAGAGTCGTCTTGAGTTGCATTTCTCTGATGATTAAGGATGTTGAGCATTTCTTCAAGTGTCTCTCAGCCATTAGGGATTCCTCCTTTCTGAATTCTCTATTTAGCTCTCTCCCCCATTTTTTGATTGGACTATTTGGTTTCTTAGCATTTAATTTCTTGAGTTCTTTGTAGATTTTGGATATTGGCCCTCTGTCAGATGTGGGGTTGGTGAAGATTTTCTCCCAGTCTGTAGGCTGCCGTTTTGTTCGAATGACAGTGTCTTATGCCTTACAGAAGCTTTTCAGTTTCATGAGGTCCCATTTATTGATTGTTCGTCTCAGGTCCTGAGCTGTTGGTGTTCTGTTCAGGAAGTTGTCGCCTGTGCCAATGAGTTCGAGGGTTTCTCCCACTTTTTCTTCTAGTAGATTTAGTGTGACCGGCCTTATGTTAAGGTCTATGATCCACTTGGACTTAAGTTTTGTTCACGGTGATAAGTATGGGTCTAATTTCATTCTTTTACAAGTGGACATCCAGGTGGATGAGCACCATTTGTTGAAGATGCTGTCCTCCTTCCATTGGGACATTTTGGCTTCTTTGTCAAAAATTAGGTGGCCATAAGTGTGTGGGTCTATTTCTGGATCTTCAATTCGATTCCACTGATCTACTGGCCTGTTTCTATACCAATACTATGCTGTTTTTACATGCTGTTCTGTAGTACAGCTTGAAATCTGGGATGGTGATACCTCCAGATGTTTTTTTATTGTACAGGACTGATTTAGCTATTCTGGGCTTTTTGTTGTTCCATATTAAATCGAGAATAGCTCTTTCCAAGTTTATAAAAAATGTGTTGGTATTTTAATAGGAATTTCATTGAATCTATATATTACTTTTGGTAGGATGGCCATTTTTATTATGTGATCCTACCTATCCATGAGCATGGGAGATCTTTCCATCTTCTAAAGGCCTCTTCCATTTCTTTCTTCAAGGGCTTGAAGTTCTTGTTGTACAGGTCCTTTACTTGCTTGGTTAGAGTTACCCCCAGGCATTTTATATTGTTTGTGGCTACTGTGAAGGGGGTTGTTTCCCTTATTTCTTTCTCAGCCCATTTGTTTGTTGTATAAAGAAGGGCTTCTGATGTTTTTGAATTAATTTTGTATCCAGCCACTTTCCGGTAGAATTCCATGCTAAAGCCATCTGGCCCTGGGCTTTTTTTGGTTGAGAGATTTTAATGACTGTTTCTATTTCCTTAGGGGTTATAGGGCTCTTTAATCTGCTAACCTGATCTTGATTTAGCTTCGGTAGGTGGAATCTATCAAGAAAGTTGTCCATTTCACTTAAGTTTTCAAATTTGGTGGAGTACAGATTTTTAAAGTAGGATCCAAATATTCTCTGGATTTCCTCAATGTCTTTTGTTATTTCTCCCTTTTCATTTCTGATTTTGTTGATTTGAGTTTTCTCCCTGTCTTTTAGTTAATTTGGCTAAGGGTCTGTCTATTTTGTTGATTTTCTCGAAGAACCAACTCTTGGTTTTATTGATTCTTTGTATAGTTCTTTTTGTTTCTAAGTTGTTGATTTCAGCCCTAAGTTTGATGATCTCCTGCCTTCTGCTCCTCTTGGGAGTGTTTGCTTCTTTTTTTTTCCAATTCACCCAGTTTAGCTGTTAATTCGCTAATATGAGCTGTCACAATTTTCTTTTTTAAGGCACTTAGTGCTATGAACTTTCCTTGTAGCATAGCTTTCATTGTGTCCCATAGGTTTGGGTATGTTGTGTCTTCATTTTCATTGGATTTTAAGAAGTCTTTGATTTCCTTCTTTATTTCTGCCCTGACCCAGTGGTCCTCTAGTAAAGAGTTGTTCAATTTCCATGTGTGTGTAGACTTTCTGTTGATTCTTTTGCTATTGAAGTCCAGCTTTATTCCATGTGGTCTGATAAGATACAAGGGGTTATTTCAATATTCTTGTATCTGTTGAGGCTATCTTTGTGGCCAACTATATGGTCAATTTTGGAGAATGTTCCGTGAGGTGCTGAGAAGAAGGTGTATTCTTTTGTGTTTGGGTGAAACGTTCTGTAGATATCTGTTAGGTCCATTTGGTTCATGATCTCTGTTAGACTCATTTTTTCTCTATTTGGATTCTGTCTTGATGATCTGTCCATAGTTGTGAGTGGGGTGTTGAAGTCTCCCACTATTAAAGTGTTTGGATTGATCTGCGATTTAAGTTTTAAAAGCGTTTCTTTTATAAATGTAGGTGCCTTTGTATTTGGGGCATAGATGTTCAATATTGAGATGTCCTCTTGGTGGATATTTCCTTTAACGAGTATGTAATGCCCTTCTCTGTCTTGTTTTATTAACTTCAATTGGAAGTCTATTTTGTTTGATATTAGGGTGGCTACTCCAGCTTGTTTCCTGGGTCCATTTGCTTAGAAAATGTTTTCCCAGCCCTTTACTCTGAGACAGTGTTTATCTTCAATAGTGAGATGTGTTTCTTGTATACAGCAAAAAGATGGGTCTTGTATACAGATCCAGTCTGTAAGTCTGTCTTTTTATTGGTGAGTTGAGTCCATTGATGTTGATGGATATTAGTGACCAGGGGTTGTTATTTCCCATTATTTTGGTATAGCTGGTTGTCTTGTGTTTCTTTTTGTTTAGTTGCTGTGGAGGTTTCTATTTCCTCTGTTTTCTTGGGTGTAGTTATCTTCTCTGTGTTGGCATTTTCCTTCTAGGATATTCTGTAGGGGTGGGTTTGTGAGGAGATATTGTTTGAATTTGATTTCGTCATGGAATATCGTGTTTTCTCCATCTATGTTGATAGAGAGTTTTGCTGGGTATAGTAGTCTGGCTGGGCACCTATGTTCTCTCAGGGCTTGTAGGACATCTGTCCAGGCCCATCTAGCTTTTAAAGTTTCTGAGGATAAGTCAGGTGTAATTCTGATGGGTCTGCCATTATGTGACTTGGCCATTTTCTCTTACAGCTTTTAATATCCTTTCTTTGTTCTCTACATTTGGAGTTTCTATTATGTGGCGAGAGGAGTTTCTTTTCTGACTAATCTGTTTGGTGTTCTGTAAGCCTCTTGGATTTTTACTGGCATCTCTTTCTTTAGGTATGGGAAGTTTTCTTCTATGATTTTGTTGAAGATATTTCCTGTACCATGGTGTCGGGAGTCTTCTCTTTCCTCTATGCCTATAATTATTAGGTTTCGTATTTTCATTGAGTCCTTGATTTCTTGGATATTGTGGGTGAGAGATTTTTTAGCTTTCTCATTTTCTTTGGATGTTGTATTGATTTCTTCCATCGAATCGTCCATGCCTGAGATCATTGTTTCCATCTCTTGAATCCTATTTTTGGTATTCAAATCCATAGTTCCTGTTCCCTTGCCTTGATTCTCCATTTCCATTTTTAACTCTGACTGTGTTTTCTTTATTGTTTCCATTTCCATTTCTTGAGTGTTGTTATTTGTTTTGTACATTTCCTGCTCCAGTTTGCTTGTCTTTGCCTGCAAATCTTCCACTGCCCTCTCTTTTTCTTGTTCAAGTTGACTCACCTTGTTCTGAAGTTCTCTAATGGTTTTTTCCATCGCTTTCATATGTGCAATTGTGGCTTCTTTGAATTCCTTCATAGATTTAAGTTCTTCTTGAAGGGACTCTATCACTTTCCATAATGTAGAATTGTCATCGTTTTCATGTGTTTCAGCTGTGGTGAGGTTGTTCGGGCTGGATGGAATAGCGTTGCTTTCTTTTGTTGGAGTCATTTTGCTCTGTTTTTTTTTTTTTTTTGTCTGGGGCCTCTGGCCATGTGGAACTTTTTAGCTGTCTTCTGGACTTGGGTCCAAAGGGGGCGCTTTGGTGTAGGAGTCGAGTTGCCTTACCTCACCCCTATAAGATGAGCCATTCAGCCCCGCCTCCTAGGTGGAGACCTAACTAATCCAGGGGGTGGATCTGTGTACAAGTAAGCTCTGGTTCCCCGCCAGAAGGGCCAGTACTAGTAAAAAAAAAGTCCGATATACAACAGTTTCAAATTCCTCACAGTTTGTCCAGGGTTGGCTTCTGTGGTGGGTAAATCTGTCTTCACCACCAATAGCCTTGCCGCTCCCACGGCCTGAAAAACTGGCCAGTGACGTCACTGCAGTGGGTTGCAATCTGCAGCCTGAAGGCATTTTCAGCTGAGCTGCGCTCACGTCCAAGGGTCACAACCTTTCGCCAGATAGCTGGATTGTCTGTGCGAGACCTGGGGGGTGCCCAGCAGGGTGGAGATTATTTCTGCGTGGGATCTGAATCTGCCCGCTGGGTATTAGATTGGAACTTAACCAGCGTGTCTCTCCTGGAGGGGATGGGGGGGATCCCGATTCCCAGATTCAGCAGCTTCCTTGCGTGTCCGAGAGTAGGAGAGAGCGTCCTGCCCAGGGACCCCCAGTGGTCCCTGGGTAGTTGGGTGAGATCCAGGGGGGGGGTCGAGCCATTTGTACAGCATCCTGCAACACTCGCCGCCCTGTTACTGTTATCCCCAAAATCAAAATATGTCCGCGTAGGCCACCGCCATCTTGGATCCCCCACAAGTAAGTTGTTAAAGCTATCTAATTGCAAGTTTTGGAGAGTAATAAAGAGATTCAGATGAGAATTTCACAATAATTTTGACTTTGCTTAATATATAAACAAAATGTGAAAATAGTTCAACCAATTTTATAAAATGATAATTTATATATTACAATTATACAAATCTTGGTACATATAAAAGAAACACTCCCAATATACCTGAGAAATAAAATACATGAATCAATCGACACTTTATTAAAATTAAGGGAACTATAAATGTCAAAAATACTGAGAACACAGAGGAACAAATATTAAAGACAATAAATCAAAACATTTTGATTGCATCGTCTACACATTCTAACACTACTAGCAAGACATGGAAGTCAGCTTCATTTTTCTCAGGTAAACTGATGGTATAAAAATAAATAATCATATGTCATATGTTTTAATATATTCAATTAACGTAAATGATAAATATATGCCATATGTTTTAAATTCATGGCTTTCATGTTCAAGAATTTCATCTATTTAATTAATGCATAATGCAAAAACTTACAGTTCTGTTAAATAAATGTAAATATCAGAAACAATGGAAGACCTAAAGATATAGGATAGGATAATTAAATTATAATGTGTACATACAAAAAATATGTATCTGAAATTTCTAAAAACATCAACCATATTTATGGTTGCATACATTTCCCTACCCTTCTCCTGAGGAACAGAAGCAGATACAAAGAATGTACTTAGAAATGAAGAGGAAGGAAGACACAAGCCAAAGGTTTTGACAGAGTGTTCTCGAAATTCATGTACTTTCTAGACAGAACACTATGAGGATGAAAAGGACATAAAGAAAAACAGAAACAGAAAAACATAGTGACACTTCCACTGATCATCTGAGTAGATTATACGCCTTTTCTAACCAAGTACTATAATTACAGAGCAGGAACTCTGGCAAGAAAAACAGTTACAATAAAGGGAAGCACTTTTTCATCCTATAGGACTAATATCCCAAATAAAACATCTCTTGGGTGGTAAATAATCATCAGAAAGTGAAAATTAGAAATTAGTTGTGTTTTGTTTTTAAGCTGCTTAACAAAATTTAACTTAAAGGATATTTTAAAATGTGGTTACGGGATTGGAAAATCTTTTTGAAATGGAGAACATGTACAATCACAATGAGTAACAAGAGGGTAAGAAGTATCTACATCAGAATTAGTTTTTTTGTCTTTTATGTATAAGTTTCCTGTGTTAGGAATGACAACACATAGCAGGCAAGGTAGTGTGACACAGTAAAGTCATCTAGTAAAGGTTAAACCATGCACAAGACCCAGATAAGGAAGATGATTTAGGAAATAATGACAAAAATATATTTATTGACAAATTTAATATGACTTATCAGTTTGGAGATGGTTAGATAGTAGAATGTTAAAGTCAGGGGCCAAATATGTATAAACTGGACATTGGGAAGGTATACTGGGCCATTTAACTCTCATAAATGTGGCATATTTATATCTGTTGTTTTGTATAATACTTACTGTTATAAGAGAAGGAACGAACCATCTGTTGGACTGAAAGGGGAAACTTCTGGGGGGAAGAGGGTGGAAGAGCGGGATAGGAAGGGGGAATAGGGAGGGGTTTGTGACTGAGATGTAACTTGAAGAAAAAAAAATAAAGTATTTAAAAAAAAGAATATTTTAAAATAACATTCTTTTCTGAGATATTGTGGAAGAGTGAAGCAAATTGATTACAATTCTAGATTAGCCAGGGCTACAGAGATCCAATCAGGCCTGGGATACATGGGAGGCTGTCTCAAATACATACACACACACACACACACACACACACACACACACACACACACACACAGCCAGCAATGAAAACATCAAATGGCTCTCATTAAAGTGATACAAAAACAAAATAAATACCTTATAAATTTTAATGTAATCTGAACTATTTGAGAGTAATTCATATCTTAAGTCCTAAAATAATAATTTTCAAGTATATAAGGGTTTAAGGCAAACTTCTCCAAAAAGAAAGCAAACTGGAAAATTATGAAGTATCACAAGGAACGACAAATTTTTATTTCATATAAACCATATAATTAAAGTACTTATAAGGAATGCATGTCCAATGGGATATTTAAAAAGTATGGCTGCATGTGTTTATGGACTCTAAACACTCCACAGTATCTCAGTAATCACCAAGAACCAAGGTTTTCCCCTTTCCTATGCTAAAAAATATCCTTGAAATAGTTGATGTGGGAATCATGAAATTGGCCTGGACTAGCTGCCTTGAGAGGATGCATCATAGGTTTTTCAGGTTAGAGTCCATGGCTCCTTGGGCGCAAAGTGCCTTCCAGTTCCTGAGAGACCAATTCACTCACTAAGGCAGTGAAGTTTTCAGGCCATTTTGTGTTTCTCCGTCTGTTCCCTCAGAAGTCAAGGAAACATGGAAGCTTGATAGGACAATTAGTTTTAGACATTAATCATGTGTACCCTGGATAGCCTGCAAACATCATTGTATCATGGCAACTACACTATATTGATCCTGGTAGCTGCCACTATATTCAGTTTCTGTTATAGGTATAAAAAGCCTGATTACTCTCAATAAAATGGTCACAGCTTAAATTTCGCTGTAGACCCTCCAACTGGCCTGGCTTAGTTCCTTTTGGCCATATCAGGCAACCTTGGCCCAGTAAGTAAGCATGGATGCTCACAAATTAAGAAATATTTTTTCAGTGTTTCCGAATTGAAAATATGTTTTTAAGTATAGATGCCAAAATAGCATTTTTCCTTTATTTTTTATTTCTTCAAGTTACATCTCAATCGCAGTCCCCTCCCGATTCCCCCTCCAGTCACACCCTCCCACCCTCAACCCCCCATCTTCGTCCCTTTTTTTTTTTTAAGTTTAAGGTATATCTTATTTCCCCCTAAAGTTTCCACTTTCAGTCCAACAAATGGCTCTTTCTCTTATAATAAATACAATACAAAACAAGAGAGGTAATTAGGCCACAGTTATGAGGGTTATGGCTTAGCGTACATTCCCATTGTCCAGTCCATATGTATTTGGCACCTAACTTTAACATTCTACTATCTAACCATTTCCATGAGTTTAAAGTTCTATATCTAACTCAACATTCATCAGACCAGTAGATCAATGGAATCGAATTGAAGATCCAGAAATAGACCCACACACTTATGGCCACCTAATTTTTGACAAAGAAGCCAAAACGGCACAATGGAAGAAGGACAGCATCTTCAACAAATGGTGCTGGTCCAACTGGATGTCCACTTGTAAAAGAATGAAATTAGACCCATACTTATCACCGTGAATAAAACTTAAGTACAAGTGGATCATAGACCTTAACATAAGGCCGGTCTAAATCTACTAGAAGAAAAAGTGGGAGAAACCCTCGAACTCATTGGCACAGGCGACAACTTCCTGAACAGAACACCAACAGCTCAGGACCTGAGATCAACATTCAATCAATGCGACCTCATGAAACTGAAAAGCTTCTGTAAGGCAAAAGACACTGTCATTCGAACAAAGTGGCAGCTTACAGACTGGGAGAAAATCTTCACCAACCCCACATCTGACAGAGGGCTAATATCCAAAATCTACAAAGAACTCAAGAAATTAAATGCCAAGAAACCAAATAATGCAATCAAAAAATTGGGGACAGAGCTAAATAGAGAATTCACAAAGGAGGAATCCCTAATGGCTGAGAGACACTTGAAGAAATACTCAGCATCCTTAATCATCAGAGAAATGCAACTCAAGATGACTCTGAGATTCCATCTCACACCTATCAGAATGGCTAAGATCAAAGTAGCATTTTAATTATGCCTATATGTTAACATACGTTCTTAACATTATTTAAATTTTTAATAGCTTAACATTATTGAAAATTGCCTTGCTGCATAAAAACTGAATAGTAAAGGTGATATAGCAACAGGGAATGGTTTACTGAGCACCTCAAATTTTTAAATGCATGTATTTATTGTATATGTGGAAACCAAATGGTACATTTCTCAACTATCAGGATCAACTTCCACATGTGTAGAGTATTTTCATGCTTTAAAAAGCTACTGATGCTGGTAGCGAACGTCTTTAATCCCAACACTTGGGAAGTAGAGGCAGGCAGATCTCTGTGAGTTGAAGGCCATCCTAGTTTACAGAGTGAGTTCCAGGAGAGCCAAAGGCTGGTATACAAAGAAACCCTGTCTCAAAAATCCCTAAAAAAAAAAAAGCTACTGATAACTCTATTAATTATAAATGATGCTAGAATAGTATGGGCAAAAGTATACAGAGAACTTTTATAAGCAAAGGTGATCACAGTAAATAATAAGAAATTATTTTCAAGGCTCATTATCCAAGAAATCTTCTTTTTGATGCTATCTCAAACATGAACAGTATCAAAAAGATACACACAGAACATTGAGTATTGCAAACAACTGTACAAAATATGTTTGCATATTTATCCAGTTACCAAGCCATTATCCATCCTACTTTCATTCCATCTATCTACTCACTCCGCCACCAACTATATTTTATGAAACACTACTATAGTGTTACAAGGACTTAATTTACAGAATGATATAGTCAAAACAATTTCTTACTAAGCTTCTTTCTTTTTCTTTTTTTTTAAATTTATTTATTTGTTGCTTCAGGTTACATCTCCATCATATTGTCCTCTTTCCCCCCTTCCCTTACCCCCTAACCGCTCCATCCCATTCCTCTGGAGTGGAGTGTCCCTACATAACAGTCCCCTGCCCCAGTTCAGAAGTCATATAAGGGCCAAGAGCCTCCTCATACACTGGGGGCCTACAAGGCAGTACCACCAGTGAAAAGTGTCTCATTGCCAGGGGAAAAAAAAACTAAAAAAAAAAAAAACACACACAAACAAACAAAAAGTCTATGTCCATGTTCCCTTTGCTATGTTGGCTGTAGTATAGATATCCTGTACTATATAGCTAAAATCCGACTAAAAGTGAGTAGATGCCATATGCATACTTCTGAGTCTGGGTTAGCTCACTCAGGATGAGCTTCTCTAGTTCCATCCATTTGGCTGCAAATTGCATAAATTCATTGTTTCTGATAGCTGAGTAATATTCCATTATGTAGATGTACCACAGTTTTTTAATCCATTCTTCAGTTGAGGGACATCTGGGTTGTTTTCCAGTTTCTAGCTATTACAAATAAGGCTGCTATGAACATTGATGAGGAAATTTCCTTGTGAATCCGTGAGGAGTCATTTGGGTGTTTACCCAGAAGTGGTATGGCTGGGTCCTGTGGCAATGCTATTCCAAGTTTTCTAAGATATCGCCAGACTGACCTCCATAGTGGTTGCACAAGCCTGCACTCCCACCAGCAATGGAGGAGGGTTGCCCTTTGTCCACACCCTCGCCAGCATGTGCTGTCATTTGAGCTTTTGATCTTAGCCATTCTGACAGGTGTGAGATGGAATCTCAGAGTTGTCTTGAGTTGCATTTCTCTGATGATTAAGGATGTTGAGCATTTTTTCAAGTGTCTCTCGGCCTTTAGGAATTCCTCCTTTGTGAATTCTCTGTTTAGCTCTTTCCCCCATTTTTAAATTGGATTATTTGGTTTCTTGGCATTTAATTTCTTAAGTTCTTTGTAAATTTTGGATATTAGCCCTTTGTCAGATGTGGGGTTGGTGAAGATTTTTTCCCAATCTGTAGGCTGCTGTTTTGTTCAAATGACAGTGTCTATACTACCATTAAATTCTGGAATACTTCACCCAAACAGGTACCTTGTGTGGAAGTGTTTTGACTGATAACCAGAGCACACTTTTGCTTGGATAGCCTTTGACCTAAATTTTAAACTCAGATACAAATAATGAAATCCATATGAAAAAAACTTGAAGCATGATGTCTGTTCTATCCAGTACTTAGAGTAGGGAGATAAAATCAGATGTTATTATGACAGTTTGTTCAATTAATTTTAATGAAGTAATGACACTAAAGTAAATCACACTGGATAATATCAAGTAATTAACAAGAAAGAGAACCCACAAAACCTCTTGAAATGAAATTTCAATGTGAACAAGTAATTTGGAAATATCACTATTTGAACACACTAAGTTACTCATGACACAAATGTTTTCCTTTCCCTCCTGTCTCTCCTCCCTTTCATTCTATTTTTCATTTCCTTCATTCACCATCCTTGTTTCCCCAACTTGGGTAGGGCTGCCGGTTTGCTGAGTTGGCTTCCTACAAGCCTAGACTACAGGAATGGACCATCATTTCAGCCCTAAACTTGTTCCTTAATAACATGCATACTACAAATGATCTATAAAACAAACAAAGCTGTAACACAAACACAAGCAATACTGAGGTGAAGATTTGCATTCTGGCTCCTTTCAATTTAAAAAATTACAAATGACTAACAGTTTAACATTTTACTGGTTTTATTTCTTGAAAAAAAAAATCTGTAGAGTTTAACTGCTATCCAATATATACTAAGTTTAAACACTACAAATCACAAACACTTTAAAAGGACAGGAAGAAAACATTTCAGGAAAAAATATTAACCAAAACCTAGGTAAAAGGAGGTTTAAAGTTACACCATTCCCTCTTAAGACAGCACTCTCAGGTAAACATTCTTGGTGGGACTTCAAGCATTTAAAATACTGTGTGAAAAACATAATTGTTCATAAAAATGCCTTCTGAATGAACTGTGAATCGCTCTGGAGAGTTTAATCTCTGTTCTTTAAAATCAAAACCTTAAACATCAATTTGTGTTTACCTCAGTGCTCAAAGAAGACAGAACCCAACAAGTTACAATACAGCAATGAAACAGTAACAAGGTAACATTTTTGGAAACTAAGAAGTCAAATTATCCCTATTTGCAGACGATATGAAAGTATACATAAGCGACCCCAAAAATTCCACCAGAGAACTCTTATAGCTGATAAACACCTTCAGCAAGGTGGCTGGATACAAAATTAATTCAAAAAAAAAATCAGAAGCACTTCTTTATACAACAAACAAATGGGCTGAGAAATAAATAAGGGGAACAACCCCGTTCACAATAACCACAAACAATATAAAATACTTGGGGGTAAGTCTAACCAAGCAAGAAAAGGACCTGTACAACAAGAATTTCAAGCCCTTGAAGAAAGAAATTGAAGAGGCCTTTAGAAGATGGTAAGATCTCCAATGCTTATGGACAGGTAGGATCAACATAATAAAAATGGCCATTCTACCAAAAGCAATATATAGATTCAATGCAATTCCTATCAAAATAACAACACAACTCTTTATAGACCTGGAAAAAGCTATTCTCAATTTCATATGGAACAACAAAAACCCAGAATAGCCTAATCAATCCTGTACAATCTAATTTTATTTTAATATTACAAATATATATATGAGTAAATTACAAGCTCTAACTCATGTACACATACATACATACATTTAATTTAATGGTGGGCAAATAAATTCTGGACATTCTAAATTCAGGATCTTTCTTGACTCATTGTCAAGATTTTCATATAACCCAAAGATCTGACATCAAATGACTTTAAATATATATTACAATCAATAGTAAATACATACATCCTTATGGATGTGAAACCAAAACAAAACAATTTCAAAGAATTCAGGAATCAGTGAATAAATCAGTGAATATTAGGAAATATTATAACGAAAACAATTATAAACTTCATACATATGAAAGAATTACAAGTATGGCAATATAGGATATCTAATGGCCTTAAATATTTACACTTTAAGAGATGAAAGGCTTAAGTCAATTTAAATTAATAAGAAACCTTCTAAAGAGAAAGTTTAAATGGCTAACAGAATCTAAAATTAAAAACAGGAAAATTTTAAAGTAGAAAAATTATAGAAATACAGTATTAAAAGAGAATAGAAGGATAATAGGTAGAAAGATTCCTATTAAATCAAAATGTGAAGAATGATGTACAGAAAAATATATGAAGGAATAATTAGGAAGAACTTTATGGCAAGAGATGTAAAAACATGAATTTCTCTATAAGTTACAACATGTACATTATTTAGAGAATAGATAGAAAGACACTAAAACACCTTTAAAGACTCGATTGCTGAGAATGAAATGATCTTATCATGTGCTGATCATCTGATAGCCAGTGCATGTAGCGATTTTGAGAGGTGGTAGAAACCCAGGAAAAAGTAGGCCTGTAGGGTCCTGCTTCCTCAAGCTCTTACACAACCCCTCTTTCCTGCCCATGGTAAGGAGAGCTGCTTTCCTGCACCACACATTGCCCACCGTGATGCTCAGTTTGATTAGTGACACAACAGAAAAATTACTATGGATGAAAGCCTCCAAAACTACAACCCAGAATGAATCTGTCCTCCTTTAACTTATTTGATATATTTTGTTACAGAGACTAAATTAAAACACAGTGACTAAATAAACATTAACCACCACCCCTACCGAACAACCATCTCAGATGGGTGAATTAATACTAGATAGTCAATAAAACATTTTTAATACAGTTCTAAAATAATGGATTACAATAAAGGATAAACATTCCTACTCATTCAAAAAAGAACAAAGGAAAAGGCAAACAGTTTCTTTAATAAGGAGCCATAGGACTCAAGTTAAACATTTTAAAACTTAATCCAAGAATACAAAACAGAACAGATCTTCATTACCGTGGATTGCATTTGAAAAGTTCTATTAATATTGTACATTGCCTAACAGTAAAAATACAAAAATAATAATACAAGTGCATCAAATGTAACAGCATTTGTTCACAGTGTAAACTAGAAAGACATGAGAAGTCTGAAACCTAATTAAAAATCATACTTTAAGGTAGTACTCAGAAAACATTGTTTTTAAGGCCAGCAACACATGAGATATGGTGGCAAATGCCTGCAATCCCAGTACTTAGAAGCTGGAGCAAAGGCTCTCCGATTCAATGAATAGACAAACCTCATCTTTAAGAAAAACATTAACAGCTACGTGTGGTGGTGCATGACTCTAATCCCAGCACTCAGAAGGCAGAGCACCTCTGAATTTGAGGCCAGCCTGGTCTATGGAAAAAGTCTAGAAGAGTCAGAGCTGTCACAGAGAAACATTATCTCAAAAACAAAACAAAACAACAACAAAAAAAACAAAAACAACCAAACAAAAAGAACCAAAACAAAACAAAAAAGAAAAAAAAAAGCATTAACAACATTATGAGAATGACCACTTCAGAACTGGTGTTTCTGGCAGGCACAAAAAAAAAAGCCCAAAAAGGAATAAAAAGTGTAAGGTTTGGAAAATAACAAATCTAAACAAAATACTATTGTTTGGTAAAAATCATCAATTATAAAAATATTTCCAAGAATCTACATACACATGGACTATTAAAACTAAAAAGAGTATTTAGTAAGCATTCTAAATAAATACAGTTACATTTCTACATAAAGCAAGTTAAAATATTAGTACGAATTAAAAGTAATGAAAGTACAGAGAAAATCTCAAGGTAAAATAGTTCATCATCTAGCAAATAAGAACCAACTATTATGATATCAACTTCCCCCAATGTAAACCAAAACAAGGTGATTATGAAACTCTTTGGAAGAACTATAAGCCTTTTCCTTTTCTATCAGCTATCAAGACTTTCAGTTACTGCAGTTAAGGCAAGGCAAATTGAGAAGCAGACGAGGCCAGTGAGCCTAGAAGCTGATCCATACCTTTGTGAAAACACATTAAGACCAAGTGGACATACGAAATTAAAACTGAAGAAGAACCTATTTAGTAAACAATGAGATAACTAATCCATCTTTGTTTAAATCCCACATAAAAATAAAATCTATATTCTAATGGCTTCAAAGAATTACGTGTGAAAGACAGTATTTACAGAAAACACACACACACACACATGTATTTTTGTACATAATAGGAAAAGTTCCTAAACATGAAAACCATCAAAACATTTCTAGTAAATTAAAATTTAAATTTTTCGCCCGGCGTGGTGGCTCACGCCTTTAATCCCAGCACTTGGGAGGCAGAGGCAGGCGGATCTCTGTGAGTTCGAGGCCAGCCTGGTCTACAAAGCAAGTCCAGGACAGCCAGGGCTGTTACACAGAGAAACCCTGTCTCGAAAAACCAAAAAAAAAAAAAAAAAATTTAAATTTTTCATTTATCAAAGCAATCCCCCTCCAAACAAAAAATGAAAACAGAAAACACAAGTCCATAAAAAATGATTAATCAGTAGCTAACATAAGTATCTTATAAATTCAAATTATCATTCAATTGTGGTGTACATATATCTGAGTACAGTTAACCTATCAACTTGAGAATGCAAGCAGAAATGGTTGCATGTCATTATATCTAGAAAATAGCCAAAGTTAAATCCAAACAGGAACAGAGGAGCAAAGGTGCTGCAGAATTCTTAATAGTGGGACAGAAACTTGATTTAGTGATTGTGGAAAACAAAGCAATTTCATTTCACAAAATTGTACATATGTTTAAGACTGTGATTCTCTAACTCTATAGGACTATATATCTAGTCTTTTTCAAAGTATTTAGTGCAAATTAACTAAACATTTTATGTCAAATCTTTTATAAATCACTATGTATGTGTAACTAGAGTGAATTTTTAAATACTATTATCACTAAGTTA
>CAJQZJ010033452.1:76232-90313 GCA_907164525.1 Lophiomys imhausi
GTATGTGTAACTAGAGTGAATTTTTAAATACTATTATCACTAAGTTACTAAGAAGGCTTACTATATAAACAGTCACATACTTCAATGTGGCAACAATATCCAACAAGTTACCATTTAAGTTTCTAGCCAGAGTCGTTTTATTTTGTTGTAGACTAGTGACAGTTTTCCAATCAACACTGGTCCTTGAAATACTTTTTAAAAGTTAGTATGCTAGAACAACACCTTCCAAAAGAACTACCTGGGATAATAGAAATTTTCTATTTCTGTGTTCAGAACATCCACTACCACATATGGCTAAAAACTAACCAAAAAATTAAAAGTTTTTCCTTTTAAGTCAAAATGTAAAACATAAGCTGCCATATATGCATAGTGGCTACTGTACTACATAGCAAAGATTTAGGGAAATTCTTTCAAATGTACACCATGAGAGACCATCATACATGGTGAGGAAAGATCAAAAGAACAAGAAACACTTGAAATGACTCAAATATCCATAAGTACAATAAGTAAATAAATTGTAACTAAGAGAAGAATATATATATATATATATATATATATATATAATTTTTTTGGTTGAGAGTCTAGCCTTTAATGGCTGAGCCATTAAACACAGGGTTATATATATGAATCACAAAAAAATTATAATACTAATTGAATGAATCAGAAACTTCCTATAGTCATGTGATGAACACTATTTTGGTCAAGGATAGAATGTCTCTAGGATGGTGGAACCATAACAGCTCACCTAACGACATCCCTTTGCAAATATACTGTATGATGTTCACACAACCAAACAGCCTGATGCCACATTTTCAGAATGTATAACCATCATATAGTTACATAGGACTGCCTTCACCCTTTAAATATCAATCATGAGTAGACAAACTGAAATACATTGCTATAAACTAACAGACTAAAACTTTTTTTTTTAAAGCAAGAGCTGGCAAGATGGTTCAGAAGGTAAAGGGTCTGGAGTTAAACCTGACAACCTGAATTTAATAACAAAAGCCCAATAAAGCAGAGAATCAATTGCTACAATTGTCCTCTAACTTCCAACAAGATGCTATGGTTCTCTCTCTCTCTCTCTCTCTCTCTCTCTCTCTCAATCTCTCTCACTCTCTCTTCTCACTCTAAACAAATACATAAATACATTTAAAATGGAGAAGCAGAGAATGACTAAACAAAAGTCATCCAGAAAAGGACAGGCAAATGGTAAGAGGAACATAGGTAGGCTGATGGTATAGCATTTTCCTTGCTTGTACAAAGCTCTAGGTTCAGTCTCCAGCTATGAAAGTGGTTAGGGTGGGATATGGGGAGAGACAGAGAGAGGGAGGGAGGGAGGGAGAGAGAGAGAGAGAGAGACAGAATAAGAAGGGAGGGGGAGAGAATGTTTGTAGTCTCAATATTAAATAATTTTATAGATTCAGATTCATTTCATTGTTAAGCTTCAAAATTAATGTCACATATTTTACTTTGTATATTAAATATTATATAATAAAATTTTTTTAAACACACAAGCTAAAATATCTTTTAGAAGATATTTTATGACAAAATTGTTTTATGACCATGAATCTAACAGTCAGGAATATATAACAATTATAAACCTATATATGCACCAAACTACATGAAGCAAAAAAAAAAAAAAAACAACCATGAAAGAGAATAGAGTTCAACAATAATAGCTGAAGACCTCAATATCCTACTGTCTTAGCAACAGACCAACTAGATAGAGGATGGAGAGGGCCATGAAAGACTTGAGTAACACTTAAGTTAATAAGAACTACCATTTATAGGAGACTCTATCCAAACTAGCAGAATAAACAGTTTTGTAAAATGAACCATTTTTTTTCCAAAACAGAGCACATATTTAGTGAACAAACAATTCTCAAAAAAACTTTCAAAGACTATAATCAGAGTGGTTCCCTGACCATGATGGAGCAAAATCAGAAGAAAACTGGAAAACTTTAAAATGTGTGTACATTACACATGCATTCCCAAATAACTACTGGGTTAAAGAGGAAAAAAAAATCACCAAGAAAATAAAAAGCCTAAACATGAATGAAAATGAAAGCATGACATTTGAAAATTTATGGTGTTCATGCAAGCAATGTTAAGGGGAAATGTTACAGCTGTAAATGCCCACATAAAACAAATCTCAATTTAGTCTCTTACCACCTTAACAAAAGGATGACCAAATCAAATCTAAGCAAGAATAAAAACAGAGACTAGAACTGAGATCACAAAATTCGAATAAAAATGAGAAAAAAAGTCAGCGAAACTAAAAGATTCATAGAAACATTTCTCTAAAATAATAAACAAAATTGTCAAACCACTGTCAAGACTGACAAAAACAGAAGACACTGAATTCACTAAATCAGAAAAAAAAAAATAAGAACCAACAATGCTTACCTTACAGAAAGAAAAGGCATGAAGAGAATA
This sequence comes from Lophiomys imhausi, assembly GCA_907164525.1. Lineage (NCBI taxonomy): Eukaryota > Metazoa > Chordata > Mammalia > Rodentia > Muridae > Lophiomys > Lophiomys imhausi. Next base: position 78,672 of record CAJQZJ010033452.1, read on the forward strand.
CTATATACAAGTATGTGGGGCTGGGGAGATCTTGGTGGGTAAAGCATGTTAGGGAAGGCAGATAGGCTGATTTCAATGCTGAGATCTGGTTACTACCCCTTCTGAGGCATTCTTGATTGGTTAATAAAAGTGGCTGATGTCCAATTAGCTGGGCAAAAAGAGTATAGTAAGGCGGGACTTCCTGAGATTAGAACAGAAACCTGTGTTGTACACAGAGGATTAGTTCATTCCACCAGGAGACACAGAAGCAGATAGATGCGTTTGAGAATGCTGGAAGGTAATCAGAGGCACATGGCGGTTTGGGATTAGGTGATCTGGGTTAACTTAGAATAGCTAATTGAGAGTCTGCCCAGCTAAAGGTGAAGTATTAAAACATTAAAAGGTCTTGGTGTATTTAATTATTGGGGAAAGGACCATGACAGCTTATAAGCCGTCAGTCCAAGCAATCCAGGGCAGTCAGACTCCCGGACTCCCATCAAACTTGTGCAAATCTCCCGCAAAGCCACCAGTAATTCTACCTGCCTTATACAACAACTTATATTACTTAACAAAGTTTAGGTTACAGGTGGTGTAGGTCACCTTTGGTCTGAGGCTCTTTCCCCAGGTTAACCCGGTTAAGGAAGGCCAGGCCCATCGGCTGATATCCTGCCAGGCCGCTCGCTGCTCTGCCGGCCTAATCTTATAGTACCTCTGGATTCAGTTTTCTAGCCAGTGTTTTGTTGAGGACTCATGAATTGGTAGCTATTAGTCATACAAATGTATAGTTTTTGTTCGTTTGTTCATTCAAAAAAAAAAAAACAATGAATTTCACTTTGGCAACATGATACTTGTAATAAATACAATTGAAAAGTAAATTGCAGTTTTAAAAGCACTTGCAGAAGGAGAAAGACTAGCATCCAGTTCCCAGAAACCACACCAACAGCCTGGCTCATATGGAACTAGCCCATCTGTAACCTCAGAGGGAGAAACAAAGGGCCCTTGTGTTATGTTGGTTAACTAGTCCAACTTCCCATCTCGACTAAACTCGAGAACTATAGAGAAAGACATTAATTGTCAGCCTGTGGCCTCCACAAGGATGCACACATGTCCACATACATTTGAACACACTACTCAAAACAACTGAATGGCAACAAATTAGATAATATGAAGTGGACAGGTTCTTAAAACACACAAAATCTTAGAAAAAAAATATCAATACACCTAGTACAAGTAATAGAATGAAGTAAAGAATGAACTAATAATTTTAAAATGTTAATATAAACTCAGAATCACATAGTATGACGATTGAATCTTATAAAAACAATCAAGTAAAATTATTATAAATCCTCTCATCCTCTTTCAAAAAGTGAAAGAAAAAAATCAGAGGCTCACCCATTCTATGAAACTTCGTTGCCAAAGTGAGATGTGTGAGGAGTGGGATGGAAGGGTTAGGGGGTAGAGGGTGGGACTGGGAAGGGGGGAAAGAGGACACTATGATGGAGATGTAACCTGAAGCAATAAATAAATACATTTTAAAAAAGTAAAGAATAAGAACATGTGCATATGTAAAATACACCTATATTTATGGATTAGATGAGTTGTTATAATGAAGATGATGATAATCCCCATCAAATTTGGAGGTAGGTCTTATGCATGGTTTTCAACAGTTGATTTCAATGTGCTGAGATCTGCTTAATGCCCTATCTGAAGCATTCTGTGATTGGATAATAAAGGTTACTGATAACCAATTAGCTGGGCAGAAAGAGTATAGGAAGACGGAACTTCCTGGGAAGAAGAGGGAATCCTGGGAAGAAACTGAGCAAGCTCTCTTTACTCCAAGAGACACAGAAGAGGACAGATGTGTCTGAGAGCTCTGAAAGGCATAGCAAGCCACATGGCTAGTTGGATTAGGATATTGGGTTAATTTACCTGAGCTAGTTGAGAGTCTGCCCAGCTAAGGCCTAAGCATTGAATATTAAAAGGTTCTATTTATTTTACGGGCATGCAAGTGCTGCCCCTTATCTCAGGCCTTATCAGTGGCCTTCCATCAGGTCCCACCAGCCTAATATAACAGTTTAATAAGTATATTTTTTAACAAAGCTTCAGTTTCAGAAAATATATCTATATTTATGGATTAGATGAGTTGTTTTAATGAAGATGTTGATAATCCCCAAAATATCTACTGTACAATCCCCATCAAATTTCAAAAACGTGTGTGTTTGTGTTTGTGCGTGTGTTTGTGTTCCTCCTAAAAAGAAGCAAGTTAACTCTAAAATTCAACTAGAAAAAAACAGGAATCTGGATAGCCCAAAACAACTTATGTGCTAGGAGTTCACATTGTAACAAACAAAAATGCTGGAACTGACACGTGATTTTTAAATTTAGCATATGAAATTATATCAAAACAATGTGACACTGACATAAATTTGGAGACAGATAACCAAACAACTGAGTCTAAAATATGTACACCTATGATCACTGTATTTGTGAGATTCAGCCAAAGTCATTTAATGAGGAGGAAACAATGGCAAGAGGAAATTAAATGGAGAAAGGAATTAGTTTGAACTTAAATCTTACAGGATACACAAAAATCAGAAATCGGACCAAAGAGCAAAGACATTTAATATAATAGATAAAATGTTAACTCCTAAAAGCAAACAGGAGTATAAAATCTTCAAGATCTTGAAGAAAGGTTTTTTTTAATTGACAATAAAAAGTAAAGTGACAAAAGGCAAATAGATTAATTAGATGAAAATGGTTGTGCATGGAAGGCTTTTACTAAGCAGTCTAGCACAATTGCACATGCCTGTGATTTCAAAACTCAGAAGTAGACACAAAAGGTTCACAAATTTGAGGCCTGCCTGGACTTCATAGAGAAACCTTGACTAAAATAACAAACATTTAAAAATTTAAGATGTTATCAAGAATATAAAAAACACAAGGAATAGTAGAAAACATTGCTACCATGTGTCACTTAAATATCTATTATCCAAAACATGACTAGATCCTTTACAATTTAACAATGAAAAGATAATAAACAATTACAAATAGAAAGGATTTGAATAGATACTGCCAAAATGATATGAAAACAACTAATAAGCACAAATATTTAGAACATTAGCCATTAAGGAAAGAAAATAAAACCCAAATGAACTATCATTTCATATTTTTGTAACAAAATAGTACAGTAAGTAAATAAACATATAAAAAGACCTTGGTTGTGGTGGTGGTGGTGGTGCACACTCTTAATCCCAGCATTCCAGAGGCAGAGGCAGGAGAAAGTGAGTTTGAGGCCAGCCTGGTCTAAACAGCAAGTTCTAGGACAGCCAGGAAAACACAGAGAAACCTTGTCTCAAAAAACAAAACAAGCAAGTAAACAAGCAAATGAATAAATAGGTAGAAATTTGAAATTCTGTTAGGAAAAGGAGTGTCTATAAAGTGCTGTGGCCACTTTCAAAGTCTAGAATTTCTTAAATGGTAAACAGAATCACAAAATGATGAGGGAATTCCACCCTAAGTAGGTAACTAATACCAATGAAAACATGTATAAAAAGCAAATTGTACATGAACACTTATGATTATTACCGATTATAACCAAAAAGTAAAACCCTCCAAAATTCCAATCAAAGATTGGTGAATGGACACATTACAATACAATCGTATAGAGAAATTTATTCAGCCACAAATGTTGTGTGTGTGCACGCGCACGTGCGTGCGCATGTGTGTTTGTGTATATATATCTGCCACATGGATAAAATATTCTGGCACATAATAGAAATCACATATAAAGGCCACATATAATATGATTCTACTTGTATCAGTTGTCCACAATAAGTAAATTTTTATAGTTCAAAAGATGAGAAAAAATAGGAGATCTGGGGGCTGGAGAGATGGCTCAGTGGTTAAGAGCACTGGCTGCTCTTCCAAAGAGTTCAAATCCCAGCGCCCATATGGCAGTTCACAGCTGTGTGTAATTGCTGGGCGTGGTAGCCCACGCCTTTAATTCCAGCACTTGGGAGGCAGAGGCAGGAGGATCTCTGAGTTCAAGGCCAGCCACCCTGGTCTACAGAGTGAGTTCCAGGATAGCCAGGGGAACACAGAGAAACCCTGTTTCAAAAAACAACAATAACAACAAAAACAGGAGATCTGAAGGTACAGGGTTTCTTTTCATGGTGACAGGTCCCATAGCTCCATGCCTATAGAGACAGTACTAAAGCATATATGCTAAATTGGTGAAGTTATTAAGATTATGTTATGCTTCATCTAAATGAAAACACACACACACACACACACACAAAGAGACACAGAGAAAAACAAAGAAGACAGAACTACAGTGACACAGATTATATTTTCAACAAATTCAATTATTTTCCCTCTTTGCATTCTCATTCAAACAGACTGAAATATTCTTTATCATGTTGGAAACACAGTTGGGCTGGGATTCACAATGATAGCACAGTGGTTATTTTGTGGCCAGTTCCTACCCACAGATTTCTACAAATTTCCAGTGTTCTCCAATTTTTTTCCCTTGACACAAAAAGGTGAAGAATGGATGAGTTCCTGGGATATTCCACAAGATTATGTGTCACTTGATTTCTAGTTCATGGAGAGCCAAGTGCGATCTAGTTTCAGAATACAAATCACCAGGTTATGAAAAACAGAAATACATATATTGACATCACCATCTGGTCAATCAGATTATGTGATCAGAAATGTACATAACAGGAAAAGGCTTCTTTCATACTATGTCCCACAAGACAGTTTCATGCCTGTTGCTGGTGTTGCATTGTAGGCACTAACATTTCTAATCAAACACTGCTCTTTACTTCTTCTGACTGAGTTCTAGCAACATTCTGTTAAACTAGGTGAGACTAATTGATGCCCACTATCTCAACATCCCAAGCTGATAAGGTCATTTTTCACAATTTTCTCTCATATCCACATTGGAAGAATACAATGTTTTATTATCAAAGGAGTGAAGTTGCAACTTTAGACTTTATACTATAGTTCATAATGCTGAAGTACACTCTCACACATTAACACCCTACAGAGATTTAATCCCAGACCTGTCTTTACTTCTCATTCCAGTCTCTGCTAGAAGCATTTTTACCACTTTCGTTAACAAATTATTGTCGTCATTATCACCATTGTGTGTGTACTGCAGTGTGTGTTCGTATTTACATTGGGTGTGCAGTCACTTTTGTGCCATGGCACAAATTTGGAGTTTAGAGGACAAGTCTCAGGAACCAGTTCTTACATTCATCCTTTCTACATTCCCAGGCACTTTGTGGATCTTTCTCAAGTCACCAGCCATGAATAGCAAGTGCTTCTCCCTGCTGAGATACCTCACCCAACCCCATCATATCATTTTCTATCTCTGAAGAAATGATGTTATGTTGACTTTCTATTTCAATCATTAACTTTGCTAAAAAGTGTCATACTCTCAATTCTTCAATGCCAAAACCAGCTGTTCACCATCCACATTACAGTGTTCCTTGAAGATGGCTTTTCTAGTGGCCCCTTCCTTTCCTCAGTTTTTTTTTTTTTAATTCTCTTTCTAAAGTCATCAGTGAAGGTTGTTTGTTTCCTCATGAAATTATCAAATTTAATAAGGGAAGAGGCAGTATCTTCCTCATCTTTTCTATTTCCAGCACCTAATATATAAGAAGCACTCAAAAACATCATATCTTAAATAAATGGGCAAAGGAGGAGAATGAAAATGTTATTAGCAGACACATGTTAACACTTCTTGAGTCTTGTTGAAATGTTTTTATGAAGCAGGCACTGCAAACAGCTTTGTGTTCATTATCCCAGAATCTTCCTAAAAACTCTTGAAATGTAAGAAGGGTTGAGTTCTCCTTTGAATGGGTAAAAGATGCTTCACAGAGGTTGAATACTTCACTATTTTTATTTGAATTAAGGTCTACAAAATACATGCTCTGACTGAAATTATAAATGAAAGCAAAGGTGTAACAAGCAATGGATAAAAGATTGCAGTCCAAAAGCATATTTAGAAATTAAGTTGGAAGTTATCTATTGTACCTTGCTGGAGCTGATTTGTGTGAGGTCTTCATTTACTGAGCTGGTCTTTTTCTTTCTGCACAGACCTGTGTTTCCATACACACAATTTCTTTAGTCTAGGAAGCCCCAATTAACCTTATTTGTCCAAACACAGGAGAAATTTTTTGACTTCCTATGTGAATCCATTTTGACAAAGGGAAAATTCTCATTGTGAGAGGTTGCTGTTTCTCACAACTACCTCAATTAAACATTTCTAGATGACATTAGACTTGTTTCTATATGTCTCACTCACTTTAAATCTTAAAGACAGAGACCCATTCTTACTCATCTTTGAATCTTTGGTGGTTGGGCAGCATAAACTCATGTCTATAACAAGGCATTTATCAAAAATACTGGCATACAATTTTTGTCCCTAAGTTTGACTTCCTGGTAAGCTTAAGATCTAACACCACTCCAGCATGATATGAAAAATATCTACATTTGGTATTACTCATGTTCCTTCCTTTTAAAATATTCCTCTACTGCCACAAAAATTGTACTCCACTCCCTTTGCTGCTTACTTTGATCGAAAATTGTTTGAGTTCTTGGAAAGATAATAACTACAACAGTGAAAGGACATGTGACAAATACAGGCTAAAGTTGAGAGTAAAAATAAAAGCAAAGACCTTCACAATCTTGGTGGTGCAGAAGCATACAAGTAGATATCCATAAAAATTAACTATTCACAAATAATAAAGAAAGGACACATTAAATAAGCTTGAGAAAACTCAGGTGACTTACACGAAGTGACAACTGATTTAGGGCTTGCAGTAAAATTATGTTGGGGTAGGTGGATTTTTAAGGCTATGAGCACCAGACAGAATGTAGTGTACGTGTATAGGCAAGAACTGAAGAACACAACATGTTGAAGGGAGAGAAGTTTTGTGAGCTGAAATATAAATAAAAGAGAAAATTAATGGGTAATAAAACTAGGGGTCTAAATTGAAGATAGGTAGTAAAGATAAGGGCATGTATGCTAGACTGAACTTGGATTTTTATAGAAATCATAAGGAATAATCCTGGCAGATTTGGTCAAGGTATTGACATTATTTTTGTATTTGGAAACATGTATCTCACAAAAGACATGGAGAAAACAGAAGAGGGAAAGTAAGAGGCAGAATAATTAGCTTAAAAGATTATTTACTGCTACTGTCCATCCAAAGAATGAATTACAGTAACTCCAATGTGCACAACATGAAGGAAAGACATGGGGTGGCAGAAGGATGTGATATCCTCTCACATGGGGAGTGGGGTAAATGAAAATTAAATCTCCTCTAACAAGAAGGAAAAAAAGAGTTTTGTGGGAATATAAAAAAATCTTCAAAGACCTTGCATTTTATTTCCTTTGTATCAGCAGCATAAGCCCTCACTAAGACATAAATGCTGGGTGAGCTGGTTTGAACTGTATGGACTATGGTGGTATACATAAATGTAGATATGATTTTTTATGTTATTTGTTAATCCCAGTGTGGGATTAACAGAACAAAAGTCTTCAAAATTTCTAGACTGCCATATACACTTAATGCTCAACTACTTTTATAGCACAAGGCAAAGAAGATAAGCATTTCCCACTATATACTGACTAACTATATACTGATTAGTAGCTAAAGATATTCCCCTCTAATTCTTTATCTATCTACTATTTTTCAGTATGCAGTCTCCAATTTACCTGACAAAGAAAGTGACCTGATTCAATTTTAGACTTTTCTTTACCAATCACAGGCAATAAAGTGCTATATAGTGTTTTTATCACATACTGGAAAAACAAGCAAATCAATAAATTGAACCCTTAATTTAAATCTGTAGGAAAGGATGAAAAATGACTATTTTACATAATAGCAATCCTGGGTATATATACACATACACAAATCTATTAATTATTATGGGTGACATACACAAGCACCCAATCAAGTATCTTTCACTTTTCTTCATATGGAAGGGGAATCAATCATCTATCTATCTATCTATCTATCTATCTATCTATCTATCTATCTATCTATCTAATCTATCTATCTATCTAATCTATATTTGATAGTTGTACTTAAAGCAAACACTGAGATGTTTTAAAGTGATTTAAAGTAAAGTATGGCAGTTAAGAGCTATTTAAAGTCATTGAAAATGTAATGTTCATAAGACGTACAGAATCAACTAACCTGGGCCCATGGGGACTCACAGAGACTAAACCACTAACCAAAGAACATGCATGCGCTGTGCCTAGGTACTCGTAGCAGATGTGTAGCTTGTTCTTCATGTGGGTCCTCTAACAATTAGAGCATGGGGACCATCTCTGAGTCTGTTGTCTGCCTTTGGATCTCTTTCACCTACCTGTGCTGCCTTGTCTGGCCTCAGTGTGAGAGGATAAGTTTAGTCCTGCTGCAAACTGAAGTGCCAGGGTGGTACCAATGGGGAGAGGGCTCCCTTTCTTTGTGGGGGGAGGGACAGGAGGTATTATCAGGATGTAAAATGAATTTTAAAAAAAAAAGTAAAAAGTAATGTTCAGGCTGGGTAGTGGCAATGCATGCTTTTGATCCCAGCATTTGGGAGGCAGAGGCCGACAGATCTCTGGTCTATAGAGCTAACTCTAGGACAGCCAAGGCTACCCAGGGAAACCCTGTCTCAAAAAACCAAATAATAATAAAATAAAAAAAGAAAAGAAAAAATGTAATGTTCACTTAATCTTGCTTGATTTGTTTGCTCAGAGGTGGAAATAAAACTTATACTGAATTTGAAGATGATTATAGCTTAAATGATATACTGTATTGTAAGCCAGGTATTTATAATGTTCAAGCTATGAAGTTAATAAAAATAGCTTCTATTATAATTCTTATAACCATTGTGGAAATATGAAAGTGAAATGAAGTTCTTACTGCAGAGATAAAATAATTTGGTTTTTTTTTTTTTGGCCTCTATGCTTGCATGTGTATTCATAAAAAGCACAAGAAAAGTCAGTCGAAACAAAGACACTGAATTAAAAAACTCATCAAATTATATATCCTAAAAGTATTTTAAAAGAAAACAAAAGAATTCATCATCTGAAATTAGAAGCACAGGAAAATCATCAAATTATAACTTTTATAGAGTAAATATTTTTTTCAGAAAAATCTGGATATCAAAGGAGATATAAAAATTCCTTATAAAGCAGTTTCAGTTAGTTTCCACAAATAATTTTAGGAATAACATGTCTTATATGATAATCCCTACTGAACTGTTTAATTTCCTTTTTGAAAAGAAATACACAGATGAATATTTATTAGGAATTTTATCATACAGATGAAGAATTGAGTAACACTAGAAAAATATTCTAACATAAGAATGGTTTTTCTGACTTGTCCACTGGTCACTTTTCTCTTTGTATGTCCTTTCATATTTAAAAACAAACAAACAAACAAAAAACAAGAACTTTGTAGGTAGATATTGAACTGTGAGCTAGGAAACTTTACTCCTAAAACAAGGGTCGGATTATCATATGAAGCAATGAAACAGCAAACTGTCAATTAAGCTGTTATTAAACAAAGATTCAAAAGAAAACTGTAGTAAAATGGCAGTTCTGAGGCTAAGCTATTAAGACTTCAAACAGCGAGTATGGGATGGATCCAATGGTCTGCATTCTAATAGGAAACTCTGGTTATTCTAAAGCAGTAGTGTAGAAAGTTACTTTTTTTCTAATGTTTGGTAGGATATTCAAACACATCCACAGACAATTTTTCATTCAGGCATTAGATTCCAAGAGTCCAATGATTTCAGTAGATTTTTAGAAGGCCAAGATCTATGAAAAGTGTAAATGCTACCTCCCCTGAGGAAGCAATAAAGCTTAGGTAAAAATAACCATGAATACCAATCAGATGCTGAGGTTTTACCAAACTATCATTTAGTACTACCAGCCCCACCCCTTCCCTCTTTTTAGCTGTATAGTTTCCTTGTTGTCTTTATAAATTTACTAAATGTTCTTGAGGAGATTTCATTATATAAGTTTTCCTTCAAAAAGTTTTGATAAATTGGGTGTGGTAGCATACAAAGGTAAATCACAGAAACTGAGCTGCGGAGGTGGGAAGATAATGGGTTCAAAGCAAACCACAGCCACACAGTGAGTTTGAGGCCAGCCTATCTAATATAAGACCTTGCCAAAAAAAAAAAAAAGAAAAGAAAGAAAAGAAAGAGAAAATCTGAGATTTATAGTTTCCTTATTAGCCTGTGGCTTGTCTTATTTTTATGTTGTATTTTATTTTTCTTTTGCCCTTCCTTCATATTCTCAAATTTGTTAAAATATATTTTCATTTACACTAATTGTGTATGGTAGAACTACAGGGTTTTTTTTGTTGTTATTGTTTTTAACATAAAGTAATGGGCCTTGGTAATGTAAATTTTTGAAACTGTTCATGTTTCAAAATGTTTGTCTAAAATATATTTAGCATTCAAAGGACATGATTAAAAGAGAAATGGGGTTATTTGGCTTCTCCCTTGGATTTATCTACAGCTTTATCATTGTTGAAAGAAATGTTTATATTTCATGTCACAAACTTGCTTTCCTCGACATGGCAGCATATGTTTCTCATTAGTACGGGTGCAACTCCAAAATGTTATACAGGACCTAAAAACAAGTGGTAGAAAAAAGGCCAAAAGCCAGTGCATTTTTGCTACAATACTTATTCTAATGGCTATTATGTACAATTGGAAAGGAAGTAGTGAAAATATATGTCTTTTCTAGAACATAATAAAATCTATCTAGCAATTTTGATTATAAAGTTATATATATATATATATATATATACTCACACAGATGTTTTACAAAGAGATTTAGTCTTTTCAAAGCAAAAGAACTATTTTCTAAAAACCTGTAAGCCACGCTGCCTAACGGAGATTTAGTATGCTAAAGGATATTACTGTATATCTTTTACGCCTCAGTTCACAATTAAAGAAAATCAGCAAACTAGGAGAGAATGGAAACGTTTTGGTTTTGTTTTTTCAAATCTTGACTCTAACCTTCAGATTAAAACACAGAAACATTTAACGTGTTAAAAGACTGCAATATACATATTTACATGGCAACTGTTCATTTCTCCTTAACTGTTTAAAGAGAACCAGTTCTCAATGCACCAAAAGGAAAAGGAACATAGACTTTGTTACCTGTTAATGAGACACTTTGCCCTAGTGGTGCTGCCATGTAGGCCCCCAGTATATGAGGAAGTTCTTAGCCCTCATATGACTGCTGACCTGGGGCAGGGGACTGATATGTAGGGATACTCCACTCTGGAAGAGTAGGACAGAAGGGAGAGGGGGGTAGAAAGTGGGAGGGTGGAGCTGGGAGGGGTGGAAAGAGGACACTGTGATGAAGATGTAACTTAAAGTAATAATTAAACATTAAAAAAAAAAGATTTTAAGGTAAAAAAGTATTTATGGTCTTTTGTTGGTTTTAGATAAGGTACAGGTAGAAAGCGAAAGAAAACCAGTAAACATAAGGGACACTCTTGCAATGCCCCAAGCTTTGCAGTAGAACTTATCAACCTTGATTTAGAATAACTGGGTGGTAGAACAGATGACAGACATGAGAAGAATGAGTGTGAATGATGTGTAGGTACTAGAAGGAGTACTGCTAAGATGATGGA